>JASAND010022653.1:0-12979 GCA_030248195.1 Trissonchulus latispiculum | reverse complement strand
CAGCCATTCTCAAACGCAATCTGACTTCGTAATGAATACATGTATATTTTTCAAGTTATTAGAAATGCGTAATGGAATTAGTAAAGTCAGAGGTTAAAATCTGTCAAAATGGTCGAAAAATGGTCTAAATTAGTAAATCAGCAAAGAAGAATTCTTATACCATGGATTTGTGAAGAGGATCAACCTTCATCGATATGGAATGTTACTATTAAGTAATGTCCAAGCAATAATTGTATAGATCATTCTGTGTTTGCCTAGCCAGAGTTGTCTAGTACTCAAAATTAAGAAAAATTCTTAAATAGGGCTCAAGGTTTGCACTCAATTAGGGCAGAAATCCCAGTCTCAATTATGATTCTAGGCTTAACTCAGTTTAATTTACGTATAATTCACTAACAATATTAATCTAGAAGTCGTAAAGGAAGGGTAAAATTCGGTCGCCTCCCCCCTGATAACCGGAGTTGTCACTCCACACAACCTTAAACGACCGTATTTTGGTCAATTTCAAGGAATTTAGTGAGCTGTCATTCCACACGAGAGATAAATGTTTGCATATCTCTTAATCTTAAGCGTATTAAGGGGGGGGCTACGAACGAGTTGGCACGACATCGTCGGAGAGACCTACTTTTCCCCCCAACGTTAGCCAACATATCAAATTAAAAAAGTTTAGGGTGGGCAACAATATATCTCATATACACCGTTTTTGGCAGGACGCCAAAGTACAAATTTTAGTTCGAAAAATGGGATTTTTCAAAAAGGTTTTTTCAGCTCTGGTGGATTAACGGTTTGACCAATTCTAAAACTTTCAGCCATAAATGTTAAGTGTTACTAGTGCTAAATATTAAAAGTATTCCGGCTTTCGAGCGTTGCTTCCTTCTTCAGCTATAGCAGCTCAAATTTTGAAATTTGGCAAAAAGTTGCAAAGTGACCGTGCGCCGTTTTCGATCTAATAAAATTGACAGCTCCTAGCCTACCCCAGCTTTTTACCAAATGTTAGGCTCTAATAGGGGCAAACTGTCTGTGAGTTTCAAGGGTTTTGGTTTTCTGGTTAGTGTGCTAGCAAACTTTTTGTTAAGAAATAACCCTTATTTTTAGGCCTGAAAAGCTAGCTAAGCGCAGTAAAAATGGGGTCAAAAATTTTTTGTCTCCGATTTTGCCGAAAAGGTCGTTATAGGGATTATTTGACCTGCTGAATCCCAATATGAAATTTGTTTTTCGATATGACGCTTCCTTCGTTCAGTATGCTTTTTGGAGCGATCGCCATCCATACTTTGAGAAATCAATCTAGCATTTCTAAACATTGGAGCGAGGTTTGGTGACATAGCTTTCGGCACATCTTGGTACACTCACTGGCCTGTAATGTGCAAAGTTTCAGCCGATTCTGCCACAGTAGTTTGGAGTAATTGGCTCACATCTTCGAAATGGCACCAAATAACACCGGCAATATCGATAATATAATCCAGCACTGCGAACGCAGGGATTAACGAAATCACGTCATTTATACCAAAGTTAAGACAGATACTTGGAGTATTAATTGCAGCAAAATTTGGCTCATTTGGTAAACCACAGCTCATTAGAAATTAGTTAACCTCCACCCGTATAGACCTACAACACCCAATTTTTCGCACTTTGATCGTATAGCACAGAAAAGTAGGCAATGGTCTAGAGATTATTTTACACGATATCAAAGAACTATATGTCAGAACTAATTCCTGAAAATTTTGGTACCGTGCCTTGCACATAGCGACCAGGGCGAGGCCAAGTTTGTGTACGTGTCATGTCGAGCTTTGGACCGATAACACCAACTTCTGATGGCTCCACAGGACGCTACGCTGCATGGAATTCTTTCAAACTTTAAACTATTTGACACTAAACCTAATACTATTATGTGGCAAAAGACTAGCTAGCTTTTCCAACATCGAACTTTTAGTGAAATTCGTAGCCCCCCTTAATGAGTTGTCACTCATAACCTGAGTCAAGAATAGCCTCTTCTCACCACTTTGTACGTTTTTCATTGACTGAACATGAGTTAGCAGGAAATCATCAACCTATAATATGGAATTTACATGTCTAATAAGCCAAAATTAGTCATAAAATTGCCTATAAAGCGAAAACTCACACTAAAAAATGACAAATATTGGAAGATGGTTCAATTCTAGGTATTAAATAGCTAAGTACATAGTTAGATAGGGTTACGTTTATGTGTTAAAGAAAGTTTTGCAAAATTTTGCCAAGTTTCAGGACCCGAAATATATCAAAAAAGGGTCAGTTGGAGGGTAATAATTTCAAAATCTCATTAATTTTGACCCTCAGTGACCAGCTGGCTGAGCCCGCCGCTGCGCCCCAAATGCAAAAGGTGGCAAACTTCTAGAAAGTTCTAGAACCTTCTAGACGCTTTGCCTTAAAATCAAAGCAATAGTCCGCCCCCGAACTCGCTAATGACCTGTCACCGAGCTGTCAGCAAAACTGTCAGCTCGGTCCCAAAATTGTCTCTTTCAGTCCGTGTTCGTTGAGCTGCAGCCGAGGTAGGTTGCTTTTCTCCTCCTCTGCAGTGCGTCTCCAGTGCCATTGTCATGGCATGGGGAATTCAAACGCACTTTCCCAGGTTAGGACGCTTAGGGACTTTTCTCTGACCCACACTGGTCAGAGAAAAGAAATTGAGTTTTTTAACACGAACACTACCAGATGGGTTTGTTATATCCGGCCAATTTCCAGCGATTTTCGGTCATTTGGCCACAATTTTGGAGGCCTTCAGGCCAAACTTTTTATGTCTTTTTGGGCCATTGGGCCATTTTTGTGATATGCTTTTTGGGGTCTTCGGACCAATTTTTCATGCATTTTTGGGCCACGAGAGCCCCCATTTTTTAACCAGTAATTTGGGCCAAAGGCCAGATTTTTAGTTCCATAGCATGCGTGGGCCTTTGGGACACTTTTATTTCATTTCTCATTATTATTATCATTATTATTTTATTATTTAAAATAAAGGGGCAGCTCATGTAAACCCCTCCTGTTCGACGGAGGTCTTGAGAATTGTCCTTGCTTTTGTTTTTCTGTTTTTAAGGTAGTGGTTTCCTTTTGTGTAAATTTGGACCTATAAGCTTCAATTCTTTATGAAAGTGGACGAAACTTCCCAAATATGCTATGTTAGTGCTCTTTAACATTCAGGGACCAGTCCCACATTTTTAGGTGAAAACATAAGAAATTTTCGGTTTTTGGCATTATAGTCTCAGTAGAAAGTAGATAGATCAGATTGATTGTGATGGATGGAAAGAGAGTACAAAAACGAACATTTTTGCTTTACAACCTTACCTTTGAGCTATCTCTAGTGGTTAAGTCAGTATAAGCCAAAAACAATTTTTTGGGATCAAAAAACGGCCATTTTCGAAAAAATCGGTTTTTTCAAAATTACTGCTAAATTGTACGAACAATTTTCAGTTATGTATACTCAATCGATACGCAGTGTAATTGCCCATAGCTGGGATTCGTTGCTTTAAGCTAGAGATTTAGCCGAAAAACCATTTTTGCAAAAACTGCTATTATTTTGTTTTGAACAGCGATTTCTCAAAAACTACCCAACGGATTCGCGTGATTTTTGCCTGGATGAAAATTGGCACTATTGCGGAGTGACATTTTTCTTGGTTTGAGCTAAAACGTCTCCATTTGCGAAAAAACTGAATACAAAGTTGCGAAATTTCTTGTCACCGCACATTTGTTGAATTTTCTGGAGTATTGAGGCTTGTTGAGCCAAATCCAAAAAAAATGTGCCTCGGCCCATATGTCCTTCATATCGTGGCACAAGAAAAAATTTTGGCCGTTTCTACAGTTTTGAGAAATCTATGTTAAAAAATTTTTGGTCTATGTTTAGCTTGTCAGATGTCAGTATGTCAGAAAATTTTTGCAAGTTTTGTAGTAATTTTGCTGGTTTCGTAGGCTGATGTGAAAGTACAGATTATAAGCTTTAAAACGTTGTATAAAGCTCTTTCCAACTCCCAAAATTGCGAAAGTTATAGCGTTTCAAAGAATCACCACAAAAGCACTGCACAAAAGGATACCAGCACCTTAAGAGCCGACACTCTCTTATTATCGAGGTTTGCTGACCTCCGCCTCTCTGTTATTTCAGTTATTCTCATTATTTTTATTTGTATTTTTCGGTCAAGCCACGACCAACATTTTTCACCATTTTTGTAAGGCACGTTCGGCCAGTAATTTGGGTTTTTTTACAGCAGAATACGGGATTATTAAGTGGGCACCCATCCCCTAAGTTTGAGTTAGAGGGTCCCTTTGCTACGACCCCAGAATATTAAGTTAGTAAAAGGAATATTCACCCCACAGCCGGCAACTAGGAGTTGCCGGCCATGTTGTTTTGTCACGGCTTTGTTAAGCCTCAAAAATTCATTGTCTGTAATTTGTAATTGTCTGCTGTAGGTCGGTATTAAAAAAATAATAGGTTACCAAAAGCGTGAAACGAGCTTTAAAATGGAGTCAAAAAATATGTCTTATAATCTGTCGTTTTAAATTAATTATCAAGCGTTTCAAGGGGAATGATCGGCTTCCCCCAGTAGTTAAACTAATTGTTGTTAGTAGTTTTGTTTGGTAATGATTGCTTAGCAATCATTACTCACGTGGCTTTCTAAACTTCAAAATTTTGGTCAAAATATTACAAAGTTCTCAAAGTTCTGCGCTATAAGTCGAGTTTTAAAAGCCTTAAAACTCGCATCAATTTCTCAACAAAGTTTCTTTAAAATTAGCAGTTACTATCACTAAAATATGTTTAAAATAGTAGCTAAAAAGTTAGAATGGTAAGTGTATTTAGAACTAGATTTTGTTTAAATTGTTTTTATAACCATGTTTGTAGTTAGGATTAGTTAGGCAGTAGTTAGTTAAGAAATCGTATGTTTGAGTGTGTATTTGTGCGTGTAAATGCGTGTGTGTTAGTTTCTGTGATTGTGCTTGTATGGGGTAACTCACGTAAACTCCATCCGTCCGACGAGGGTTGTGAGCTCTGCCAGGAATGAGTAATGCTCAGGTAGTAAGCATGAAAAGAAGTATGTTTGTGGTTCATGCGAGTAAATGTACTCGAGATCAGTATTGGTGTATTCTAGTCTGAATGAGGTACAAATATGGTATAAATGTAGTATGATGGCTTTTAAGTGACAGTCTGAGTGTGTAACTGTAGTATAAATGTAGCATAACTGTTTCTTGATTGGCGGTTTAAGTGTTTGTGTAAATAGTTGTAAGTGCAGCATAAATGGTCGTCAAATAACAATCCAAATATTGTTTAAATACGGTATGGATCTTGTTTAGCTAAAGAATAGGATTACATAGCTAAATACTAGGTTATCTGCAATGTGGTAATGTGTGCGTGATTGTTGCAAACTTATATGGTACGATTAATAATAATAGTAATTGGGAATGTGACAGTATAAATGCGTAATAACTGACTGTGCATATGGCATATGTGAAACACCAAATTTATACCAAGATTCACGTAGTACACAGGAAAATAATAGTAGGTAATGTAGTTTTAGCGGATAAATCTTGTGTGCACATCTGGAAGCCTGCGAGTGCATGACTAGGTGGGTAATCTAGGTTTAGTTCCTGAATGGCAAATATGCAAATGAGGTTCAGACTGTGGATATAGGGTCACGGGGACCCCGTAACGGGTCCTTATCAGTCTGAAATGGGATATCCTCGATTCGTCCGCGTAGGCCACTCTTCGTTAAGAGTGCGGACGAATTTCATGGAGGAAATCTCTCCAACAATTGATTTTTGTGCAAAATTAATTCATCACCTGTTTAAAACTGTTGGTTCCGCAATTTTCGTATAAAACGTATGAGAATAGTACGTAAGACACATAATGGAGGTAGTTTTCAAGTTTTAGTATCGTTCCTTTTAGTTTGAAATCAATACACATCGTTATTGCTATTTTCAGTTGGTTCAGTCATATTCAACTCAAATTCCGTTCGTAATTATGACCGCAATAACGGTCTGGCACCATTTCATAACAGTGCCTACGTTTGAAGACAAACCTAGCAAAATTCGATTCTACACCGTTCGGCAAGGGTAAAAGATCAACATTGCCCAGCTGACAGCTCTTACCAACTTTGTTTACTATAATTGTTCACAAATGGCAATAATAAATAACAGCAAAAACAGTAGTTTTAATTGATAGCAAACAGTAGTCAATAATATAACGGAAATTAATAAAATAACAATTAGCTACGTAGGTATTATGGATAGCTTACTAGAACCATCTTCCAATAAATGCAAAGTTACCAACATTCATAAATTTAACCAGTTTCTGAAATTTGATGTTTGTTGAAGCAGGAAGTTGTTACCTTCCTCGTTAGGACCTGGGAAATTGGAGGCCCTAAACCTAGCTGTTGCACTTTTACCAAAGCTGCGTGTTAACTCTTTTCTAAAGAGTGTGACAAGCGTCACACTCTTAGTTATCAAGCAGAAAACATCAACTGCACAATAACGGTCTACCCCCCCACAACTGAGTACCTGGTGACCCCCCACAACTGAGTACCAGGTACACGACTGTGTAGCAGCACTCGTTTGTATGTTTACATGTTGAAGCTCAAAAGTGGCCAGCTGCTGATTAGAATGCTTTTGGCTTCAACATGTAAACATACAAGCGAGTGCTGCTACACAATTATGTACCTCGTACTCAGTTGTGGGGGGGTCACCAGGTACTCAGTTGTGGGGGGGGTAGGCCGTTATTGTGCAGATGATGTCTGCAGCCTAATAACTAAGAGTGGGACGCTTGTCACACTCTTAGTTATTATGTACTCTTGATATTGGTTAAAAAACAGGAAGTCGTCACTTTTACTGTTTGGACCCGGAAAACAAAAGGTCCTAAGTTTGACTGTGCTCAAACGAAGTAATAGTACCTATGTGTTTTAAAACAATAAACGTCTGTTTGTTTCGAAAAGGCTTAAAATAGCCTCAATTTCACGTTTCCAGTTCGGATTGCGCAGAAGCAAGACATGCAAGGCGGAATCATGTTGTAACTGCAATTTCTTGCACGAGAGTGCAGGAAATTGCCCGAGAAATAGTATTTCGCCCCCAAATCAATCTCTAACGCTGTGATGTTAATGAACTAGTTAAAACTACGGTATTTGCACCATAATTTCAAGCTTTTCGCAGTAAACTCAAGGCTACACGCCTAATCCATGTTCCGAAAGCCAAAAATATGAGTTAAGGCCGGTTTACACGAGGCAACTTTGATGCAACTTTCAGGCAACTTTTTCCTAGCAATTTTGTAGCAACTAAAAGTTGCTTGAAAGTTGCCTGGTGTGAACGCTCACAAAATTGCAAGCAACCAGTAAGCAACTTGAAATTTTCACTCGGTCCAGAAGCGACATTTCCAGGCAACTCACAGGCAACAGCCAATCAAACAAGGCCAAGTCTTTTGAATTTTAGACGCGCAGAATTGTTATTGGCTGCTGCGAGAAAGTTGCTAGATAAAATGTTGCCTGCAAGTTGCCTCGTATAAACGCCAAATCGTAAGCAATTTCTCAGAAACTAAAGTTGCTTCAAAGTTGCTTCCCCAAATAGTTGCTGGACAGTTGCCTCGGGTGAACCGGCCTTAATGGTTGCTGGGTTCGAATCCCGCACCTATAACTTGTACTAATGGGTTTTAACCCATTTGATTCAGGTGCGGAAAGCGAAAGTCAATCCTGCCTGGATTCACTAGATCACCAGTACTTTGACATCAGTGCCGATTAATTTGTGGATCAGTTGATTAATAGTCCAGAGAAGGACTTGTGCAGACAGAATTGTATCAGATTGGAATTTATTGTCAGAAGGTACATTTGAGGGACTGACCAGATTGAACCGGAAGTTTGAGGCAGAGACTACATTGTAAACACGGCACCTTGGATCTATATTGGGAACCAAAACATGTTAAGAACCTTTTGTCTATAACTTTGGGAAACTCGAACGTTTTCGGTATTTAAATTGAACTTTATAATTCTATTTGAAGAAAAATGGGTTATATCATTTCATCGTTTGCTTTTGACCTGGGGGTTGTTATCCACCTGTCTCTGGCTTAAGCCACCCAGTTTGTTAGCAGTGATTAGAACAGAAGTATAAAGAAGAGATTAAATTAAATACTTATACTAACCCCATAACCATATTCCAGGAAACCCACAACCGGACCGACCCTTGTGTATTGTTTGGTGACCGAATAGTATCCGAAAGTGCTATTGTTACTGGCATTTTGGGCTCACACAAAGACCGGAACTTGTACTACTAACCTCCTTAATTTAGTTAATTTAACTTGTTGTGTAGATCTTTTTATTATTGGTTTATCTTGTCCTTGGTAAGGAGGACGGACAAAGAGTTTTAATTTAAAGTACGAGCACAAGCATATAGGGACCGCACAGTAGAGTTTAGTGATAGGTTTAATAGTTAGTTAGTCGACCACAAGAGGAAGAAAGAAAGAAGTAATTTAGTTAAAGAGTCAAAACCGTGTCCCTATCAATAACTATTAATTTGGGTAAATTGAGAACTGGCAACTCTGGCAAACTGTTATACTGTTTTGCCTAAAGTATCTGAATTATATCTGCAGTATCATTGTTCAACTATTTGTAACCCAAACGATTATCTGTACACATTATTATTATCACCTTGTTTATTAATTATTATCAATAAATTGTCGTGCCTTGTAATCAGTCTATTGAGTTAAGGCACCAAATCCTGATCACATCATTGGAGTCGGATCCGACCCCTGAACAAGTAAGTAATTTAATCTGACCCCTTGGGCCCTACAAAGACAGCATCGCCAATCCTTGATCTTGATTTGTCAATCAAGATCTATTCCACAGAGTTCATTGTTACTGAACTGAATTATCCTTTGGAAAGCAAGTGTCGACCCCGCTTGCTAACGATATCAGTTGGACCCCAGCCGTTTGCCAAACGGACTCACGACTAAGACCCCTATCCAGGTTGGCCGCAGGGAATCCTCGATTTTGGACACATCACCTTTCGAGGATTCAGTGCTTAAGTTTATCTCTTCTGATAAACGCGCCGACCTTCCATGTACTCGAAGTGGTTGTCATCCAGAGCTAGTGTCTTGTTAGACCGAAACGGAACGGAATTCTATTGGAAAGAAATTGGAGCCTAATCTTAGCCACTTCATTACAAATGATAATTTCTCAATCCATTTTGCCAGCGGACAGAATGAGCCATGTATATATAATATGTATACAAGTAAATATTATGTATTCATGTCAGCATATCAGCTTAGGATGATATTAATGATATTAGTTCATCTAAAGGAAAGAGTCGCTGCTGATGATATTGCTGCGAACTTCATCATCGGTGGCTTGTAGTTATTTTCCATGTAGTCATCATTTTTTATCGTATCGGTAGCAGAAGAAACTGTTGTAGGTCTACGTTTTGCGTCCACTGCCATTCTTCTAAAATAAAATTTCAGCTTTGAGGCAAGCATCTGTCGACTGAAAGGCAGACAATTTCTTGTCAGAAAGTTAAAAATCTTAAAAACGTCTGCAGGACAACCACGTTTTCAACCAGATGAATACTTAAAATGGCAAAAATAGCATCGTTTTTTAGGTTATAAATGTGAAATATATACACTCAAATTCCGTTAATAAAACAACGTAAGTCAAAATGTATATAATTGTTAGTTGTAAGAACAATGTCGTCAAATTGATGAGTATTTGACAGGTTCTGTATTCGTAAAGTTATTAGGATATGCTTGCCTCCAAGCTGAAATTTTATTTTAGCAGAATGGCAGTGGACGCAAAACTTAGAACCTACAACAGTTTCTAAAATACTGCATTTCAAGCCACCGATGATGAAGTTCGCAGCAATATCGTCAGCAGCGACTGTTTCCTTTAGATGAATTAATATCATCCTAAAGCTGATGTGCTGACATGAATACAGTATATATACCTGCCTTATTCTGTCCGATGGCAAAATGGATTGAGAAATTATATATTTCTGATAACTTGAAAAATATACATGTATATTACGACAGTCAGATTGCGTTTGAGAACGGCTTGTCGGTCGAATGTCGGTCTTATCGAATGTCGAAGGTCGAATGCCGGTCTTATCTTTCTCATCAAGTTTTTATCAATATTAAACTGGGTTTTTTCTAGGCGAAAAGTGAGGGTGTGAAGTGGAGAGGAACCTGAAGTGGTCTAAAATCGCCAAAAAACTGTAAAAATAGCTCTTTTTGACACATATACCACTGTAACTAAGCGCTAAGCTAAAAACTAATTAAAAATTAGGTTTGATTACCAAAATTAACGATTTTAGACCAAAATATTCCGGCTATGGTGGGTGGATCCTCTACCCCAGCCCCAGATAAAAAGACCAAGTATAAATGTATTATATACATTTTGAAAAAACGGTAGTATATTTGCACAATTAAAATGTTGTATTCTTCAATGCTGGCACATGCTTTGGAATGTAAAGCAACCATCTCAGCATCAAACAGCGGGGGAAAGAACGTTAATTTTTATTTTAGTTAGACATATACTTTGTTACTGCAAATCGTAAACTAGTCGTAGAAATACAGTATCAGTGTTGTCATGATCACCTTATTAGACACTGACACTGCCACATAATAAGCATAAGCAGAGTGGAAATTGAGGCAGATACGGGATTGGGAATGGTTTATATACGTACTAAATTTAACCGGAGTCTGACTAGCCAAGCCTCTGCTATTGAAGCTAAAGTATAGACTATGCACTGGTCTATTGTCTGTGGTAGATTTGTTTGGCTACCTATGAGGCCTCAGTTTCCCAAATGAAAATAGCTGATCTCCTGGTCGTTGATTAGAGCCTATACGATCTACAATTTACGCCAGAAAAAATTGTGGCTCGAAACGTTTTCTCAAAGTTTTTGTACCAATACCAAATCAAGCGCTAAACAGTTTCGGATAGGACCACCTTCTGTCACCGTAAAACTGCCACTTAGCAAGCAAAAGCCAGGGTGGAATTTAAGCCGTATATGGGGATGGAAATGGTCTATATACGTGCTAAGTTTGACTTGATTCTGGATAGGCAAGACTTTGTTATAGAAGTTTAACTGTACACTATGCACTGGTCAGTTGTCCGTGGTAGATGTGTTCGGGTGCCTGTGCGGCTCCATTTTCCCAAATGAACATCGCTGGTCTCCTGAGATCTGATTAGTGTTTATATATATGGTTTACAATTTACGCTAGAGAAAATTTGTGGCTCGAACCTTTATTCTAGGGATTTGCAGAAAAAACTTCGAAAAAGTGATATATGGTTATCCTCAAGAAAAGTAACTTAGTCCTAGGCCCAGCTTTCGGTATGAACCAATTCAGAAGCACATAGCGCATGCTAACTAAGCTAACTAATTTCGAAGTTGCAGACCCCGAAAGGTCAAAATTAAGCATCAACTTTGACAATACAAGTAACAGAAATGGTGGATGGTGCCATGTCAACAGTTGCTCAGCTCACTTAGGGCTTTCATTTGATACAAAAATTGGACTACATTTGAAATATTTTATTTTAGACCAAAAATCGCCTAAGACCCCACCTCACTCCACCACAGCACTCTACAGGCACTTTTTGTATGCAGTTCTATGACAAACGTTGCTCAGCTCACTTAGGGCTTTCATTTGATACCAAATTTGACCACTTTTGAAAAATTTTATTTTTGACCCCTAAATCGCCCAAATCCCCACCCCACCCCACCCCACCCCACCACAGCACTCTACAGCCACTTTGGGTATGCAGTTCTATGACAAAAGTTGCTCAGCTCACTTAGGGCTTTCATTTGATACCAAGTTTGACCACTTTTGAAAAATTTTATTTTCGATCACTTGACCCCCTACCCGACTGACCCTTCAAACGGCAAACTGGAACCAGCCCAGCAAATTAGGTACGTCAGACGGCAAAACGGATACCGGGAATGAGCTGGGCACACCAGAAAACCCCTATAGACAAAGTTTTGAGAGGCCACGTAAACCTTACTATGGACCTCCAGGAAGCGGTTTCCGACTTGACCCTCCCGACGGCAAAATGGAATCAGTCCAGCAAGATGGGTAAGTCTGACGGTAAAACTGACTGCGGGAATCGATTCTCCGTGCCAGAAAACCATTGTTTGGAAGATTTGAGCTTTCAAAGTTGAATAGATAGCGAGAAATTTCGATTTTTCGTTTTCCGAATTTTCGCCATTTTTGACGGGCCACTATGGTCGCTAGGGAAGGGATAGAGACTCGCAACCTGGACCGTTAGTTAGTCCAAATATGTAATTTCTGAATATAAAAAGAAATCAGCTCCAACTCGTAACGTTCGACCTGGGCGACGACCACAAAAATGGTCACTTTTCGCTATGAGCCGACTTTGCGGCGCCACTGCGGCGCTGTGGCGCAGCTGCGGCGCAAAAAAAGTTGCGATTCTTAAATTCTTTAGAGGGTACTGCTAGACCCTATAGCCCTTTAGGTTGGCCCACCGCTGCAGTTCACGAGAAAGCGACGAACATTATGTACAATACAACCATCAAATAGGAGAAACCGGAAAAAAACATCGCCGCCATAACCGGTCCGGGGTGCAACTTTTCAGCGGTAAGTGATACGGGGCTGAAACCATAGGTGTACCTGGGGGGTGGGGGGACCCCTCCCCGCAAATGGAAAAGTGCCGACCCCACCCTCGAAATTCTGGAGGCAGACCCCACCACCAAATGGCCAAATCCCAGACCCCACCCACCCAAATTTGCCAGACCCTACCCTCAAAATTTTAAAAATTTTGCCCCGAAATCGGAAAATTGGAAAATTCGAAATTTTTGCAAAAATCCAAGTTTTTTCTAATAAATGAGCAAAAATGAAGAAATATATATATTTCTTATTTTTAGTTGGAAATAACGCAGTTTTAGCAAATTTGCGAATTTTTTCCAAATTTTTGACCAAAAAATTTTTACCCCCCCCAAATTCGATTTTTCCGGACCGCACCCCACCTCAAAACGGCTGACCCCACCC
>JASAND010022652.1:0-20588 GCA_030248195.1 Trissonchulus latispiculum | reverse complement strand
CGACCCAAGCCCTTAATGAATAGGGAAGGTAATTAGTCAGTGATTCTATTTTCTGATTGCACCATCCAGATTGACCTTATCTGAACTTGCTTTCGACTTGTCATCCTTATCACCAATTATGTGCCAAATCAAGCAAATTTCAATTTTGTCGCATATTACCATAGTCGATGTCACGATAAAATATTTCCATAAAGAATCCCCCAGAAACATGTCATCGGTAAAATTTCCCGCATCCCCATTGGAAAAATGTCCTTGGTGAAATTTCTCGTACCCTCGGAAAAATATCGCCGGTGAAATATTCCCCCTCCCCTGAAAAATATCACCAGTGAAATTTTTCTGGGAGGAATATTTCACTGGTGATTATTTTTCCGGAAGGAGGGTATTTTGCAGTATTCAGAACTCATCACTTGGAAAAGCTGAAATTATATTTCAAGTATAAATTAAGTGTTGGAACTGTTGTAGGTATTGCAATTAAAAGAGTGGTTAGGAAATCGGATATATTGAGAGAAATGCTGTTCATCTTTAACCTTAATCATATCAAGTTTACTTTAAACTATTGAAAGCTTCTATTTAGTCAAGGTCTCTGTAAGGCACGGCTATAAGTTGTTGAAAATTTTTTGTTAGTCTAACACGAACAGGTCTCGAAATCTGTGGTAAGGTCGCACTTCTCAACTTTTTATCGACAAAACCGACTCAAAAGGAATGGCGATCGAAGCACCAGAAATTCATCCAAAATCCAAAATCCCTGGGAATATTTTCATGCGTCAATGCATGCCAATGATCTATATTTGTCGCCTATTTGGTTGCTCCAATGTTACAGCAGACAACAGTAGATGCAAAAAGATTATCCTAACAACTATATCAGGATTAATGGGGCTTCTACTAACAGGTTGTTATAATTTGTTACAATAAAACATAACAGATAAAAGCTTTTAATTAAACACAGACTTATGCCTAAACCGAAAACGAACCTATTTTTATTTGAATGATATTTTGTTATTAATTCATTATTTGCTCAAAGATTTTTCTTAGGTTGCGTAATCAGAGAATTTACACTGTTCCACAGAGTCGATGGAGTGGATATAAAATTTGGAATTCGCATTGGAACGACCACTTATTTTATTCTCTGCTACATCGGATGGATATGGTGTCATTTCTCGCAAAGGAGGATTTTTGGATTTCTAAAATCCAACGGGTTCGACGAAATCATGTGCCACTATGGAGATCCAAAATCATTCAATGCCCTCAGAAGGACAGCTAAAATTTTTGCCGTCATTGTGTTTGGATTTTCAGCAAGTAACGATTACATTGTTACCATACACAAGAGTACACAATAATAAGACTAGACTATGGGTCGATTCACAAAAAGTACTTAAACGGCTTAACTTAAACGAAGTGGTTTTTGTGAAACCAATTTCTACTTAAACGACTTAAACGACTTAAGGGGGGGGGGGCTACGAACGGGTTGGCACAACATCGTCGGAGAGAGCTACTTTCCCGCCCAACGTTAGTCAACATATCAAAGTAAAAAAGTTTAGGGTGGGCAACAATATATCTCATATACACCGTTTTTGGCAGGACGCCAAAGTCGAAATTTTGGTGCGAAACATGGGATTTTCCAAAAAGCTTTTTTCAGCTCTGGTGAATTAACGGTTTGACCGATTCTGTAACTTTTAGCCATAAATGTTAACTGTTACTAGTGCTAAACTTTAAAAGTATTCCGGCTTTCGAGCGTTGCTTCCTTCTTTATTTATAACAGTTCAAAGTTTGAAATTTTGCAAAAAGTTGCGAGGTGACCGTGCGCCGTTTTCGATCTAATAAAATTGGCAGCCCCTAGCCTACCCCAGCTTTTTACCAGTTATTAGGCTCTAATAGGGGCATACTGTCTGTGAGTTTCAAGGGCTTTGGTTTTCTGGTTAGTGTGCTAGCCAACTTTTCGTTAAGAAATAACCCTTATTTTTAGGCCTGAAAAGCTAGCTAAGCCCAGTAAAAATGGGGTCAAAAAATTTTTTGTCTCCGATTTTGTGGAAAAGGTGGTTATAGGGGTTATTTGACCTGCTGAATCCGAATATGAAATCCGTTTTTCGATATGACGCTTCCTTCGTTCAGTATGTGCTTACAACTGTGTTAGAGCTTTCTGGAGCGATCGCCATCCATACTTCGAGAAATCAATCTTAGCATTTCTAGACATTGAAGCGAGGTTTAGTGACATAGCTTTCGGCACATCTTGGTGCACTCACTGGCCTGTAATGTGCAAAGTTTCAGCCGATTCTGCCACAGTACTTTGGAGTAATTGACTCACATCTTCGAAATGGCGCCAAACAACAGCGACAATATCGATAATATAATCCAGCACTGCGAACACAGGGATTAACGAAATCACGTCATTTATACCAAAGTTAAGACAGATACTTGGAGTATTAATTGCCGCAAAGTTTGGTTCATTTGGTAAACCACAGCTCATTAGAAGTTAGTTAACCTCCACCCGTATAGACCTACAACACCCAATTTTTCGCATTTTGATCGTGTCGCACAGAAAAGTAAGCAATGGTCTAGAGATTATTTTACGCGATATCAAAGCACTATATGTCAGAACTAATTTCTGAAAATTTGGGTACTGTGCCTTGCCCATAGCGATCAGGGCGAGGCAAAGTTTGTGTACGTGTCATGTCGAGCTTTGGACCGACAACACCAACTTCTGATGGCTCCACAGGACGCTACGCTGCATGGAATTCTTTCAAACTTCAAACTATTTTACACTAAACCTAATACTATTATATGGCAAAAGACTAGCTAGCTTTTCCAACATCGAACTTTTAGTGAAATTCGTAGCCCCCCCCCTTAACTTAAGTCGTTTAAGTAAACCCCCTTTCACAAAAACCAGCTACTTAAACGTTAAGTAAAGTGGCGTTTCACAAATGCAGGTCTACTTAAACTTTCAGCGACTTAAACTTTAAGCCGTTTAAGTAGAGCTGCTTTCATAAAAACTACTTAGTTTAAGTAGTTTAAGTAGACCGCTTAAATGCAGTTCAAAATCTGCCATTTTTAAGTTCCGTGGATTTACGGGGCTTAAACGACTTAAACGAAAGAATGCGCATTTGAATGCCCATTTTAAAAGCTTCATAACTTACGCAATTTTGGGAGTTGAAAAGTCATTCTTATATCGTTCGAAAGCTCTCAACGAGGACTTTATTTCTACAATATCAATGAGAGCACGACGCGTTTGAAAGTCTGTTTATGCTTCAAACGTCAGTATTTTTGGCTGATTTCAGCTTGTATGAGCTGTTAAATTAATAAAAACCATCCTCCTGAACAAAGCTTGATTAGCTCAACTTTGCTCAAATATTTTACCAAGGCCTAGTGGTTACAGCTTGCTGTTCAAGGTGCTGGTATCGGTTTGTGCATTTAACCCAACGGACATCAATTTATGAAAATGGATGGAACTTCCAAATACAATATTTTGGAGCTCTTTAACATTTTGGGATCAATCCTGGTTTTTCCTCAGTCCTTTCTAAATTTATACTGAATCGATATACAGTCTAATTGCACACTGTATCAATGCATTGTAGATGGAGTTCGTTGCTTTAAGCTAGAAAATTGGCCAAGAAAACCATTTTGGCAAAACTGCAATTATTTTGTTTTGATCGTAGATTTCTCTAAAAGTACGCAAAAAGATTTGCTAGATTTTCGCCCATTTTGCTAGTTTCGCAAAGTCATTGAAAGTACTGATTTTAAGCCTAAAACCACTCTTTCAAACTCCCAAAACCGCGAAAGTTATAGCTTTTTAAAAATTACTGCAGAAAAGGATACCAACACCACCATAAGCTAGATATTTATTTGAAAAATTATTTTGGCAAAACTGCTATCTATAATTGTGTTTTGAACATCAATTTCTCGACAACTACTCAATGGATTCGAGCCAATTTTTGCAGAATGAAAATTCGCATTGGAGAAAGGACTTTTCTTGGTTGGGGGTTGGGGCTAGAACATTGGGCTAAAAGTTCCTCAGTTACGAGAAAATTACGAAGTTTTAAAATTTCGAGTCATTCGGCGGATTGTTTGGAGCAATAAGGGCTACTGCGCCAAATCCAAATATGGCCCTCGGCCCAGTACTTCATATTTTTGGCACAAAAATTTTTGGCCTATTCCGTAGTTTTGACAAATATTTTTGGCGAATAAATTTTCTTCTTGTGCCAAATTTCTATACTAATGTATTCGGCTCATCAGAAACCTGTGTATCGTTATAAATACCACAGCCAACAATTTCTTCTTATACCATCAGTTTGATGGTACAGTTAAATTCGTTTCATTAAAAACCGGCTTAAACGGCTTAACTTAAACGACTTAACTTAAACTTCTTAAAAATTCGTTTCATAAATAAATGACTTAAACTACTTAAACTACTTACATTAAGTCGTTTAAGTTAAGTCGTTTAAGCCGCTAAGCCGTTTAAGTAGTTTAAGTAGTTTAAGCCATTTATTTATGAAACTAATTTTTTAAGAAGTTTAAGTAGTTTAAGTTAAGTCGTTTAAGTTAAGTAGTTTAAGTTTTTTGTGAAACGACCCTATGCCAGTAGGCAAGCTCTCCGTTATCAGAGAAAAACTATGCTCTGTTCGCTGACTCCCCGCAGATTGCACCCTAGTAGTAGCTAAATCAGTATCTGGTCGAAACACTTGAACACTCCCTCGCTTCGTTTAGGTGCTCAATCTAAAAAAACACAAGCAGTGTGCGCGCGAATTTTGTGCCTGCTTCAAAGCTTTAGACCACAAACATAGCGCGCGAATTTATTTGAAGTGATGGATCTAATTTGCGGGTTAGGGTCAGCCGTTAGCGAGCAGAGCATAGTTTTTGCTCTGATAAGCATATATAGTTCTAATAGTTCCTAGTGGCATACTTTTAGCATAATTACTCTAGCCATACATCAATATAGGGTCGGATGTGTCGGTGGTAAGAGTTTATAAAAGGAAGATGGCAAGAGTTTATAATAGGAATAGTTAACACACTGAGCGTTTCTTATGCTGCTAAAAACTAAATATTTTTAACGATATAAAAATTATATATGTAATGCGGTTCAGACAATTTCATACAAATCCGGTAATAAAACATCCTGTCCACGAAAATTCAAGGAATTTCATCATTTCTTTAAAATACCTAACGTTGTTTTCGGGGTTGTAAGAGATTGCCTGAACCGAATTACATAATTGTTATATGCTATATAGAATTTCTGTTAATATGTATAATATATATAAAACTCAAGGAATTTCATCATTTCTTCTAAATGCCTAACGTTGTTTCCGGGTTTGTGAAAGATTGGCTATCGTTCAACAGATCTAGTTCTCCGCATCTGTAGTCATACAGAAATTCTTTCTGAACGACATTCCTTTCCTAGCTCAAGTTTAAACCTACGTACTATTTACTCAATTTGTCGAAAACGTTTCACTTTTCCTTCCGAGACTTCGACTTTAATGTTTCAAGCATATTGCAGGCTACAGCTACAGCTAAGAAGAGCTGAGTGTCTTACTCTTCCTTCCTACTGTAAACTTTTGAGCCCATGATTGCCTTTTGCTTTCAGCAAACACAGTTTTGCTTGGACTACACTTTTTCCACGTCATGGTTCTGTCAGAATACATTGGCCACTTTCGCGGTAATGGAACTCTGTACAGTGCGCTGTCCTTGTATGCGGCTCCTACAATGGGGGCATTTCAGTCCAGCATCGGACTACAGGCAATTATGATCATGGCTGCAAGATGTTCTTTGGTGGAATTTTGTCATCAGATCACCAAATCGGAGATGCACGGAGCTGAGATTCGGGGACTTTTGAGACTGTACAAGTTGACCACTGATTTTCTGAATGAGAATATATACGTATGGTCTTGGTACTACTTTATAGCAAATGGAGCCCTGGCTGGCCTGTTTATGCTAAACCTTTACGTAATTACTCTGGACAATCTGACGACGACCGAATACATGGCCTATATTGTATGGAACGCGGTGGCTCTTACAGGCCTGCTAGAAATTAATCTGATACCAGTCTTATGTAATGAGAAAGTCCCAGACTGCCAAACAGAATTGTCCAGGAAAATTGCGGAACTTGTCGAAGGCAACAAAATCCGTAGCCAGGTATGCAAGAATAGCATAGAAGACTTCAATCATCTAGTTTGTATTTTTACATCAAGAAAATTATGGCAGACGGATACACGAATTATGCAAGGCATTAATCATAGGAAACTAATGAAAAACGCCTGCACAGCAGTCATTAATGCAAAAACGCGACCCATTGGATCTCTCCTGTTTCGGACTAAGGCTTTCGCCATAACGGCTGCAGGACAAGCGTGTTTCATTTGTTTCCTACAATTTTGCAGTCCCAAGAGTATACATTCACATTTCACAACTGTATTCCTAAGTACAAAGTAAGAGGGTTACTTTACTATAACACTAACTTTACTTTACCGGTCAACTAGCAACTTCTTTTTCAAAATGATTATCAACTACCCAGGGTCAGCTAATGGAGTAAGGAAGGACCTTCGAAACTAAGTCTGCTACGCCACTTTCTTCTTGAATAGGTAATGGGGAATCAAGTCGGCTTCTGGGTTAATATTTCTGGTATTAAATGAGTTCTACTGCCTGATGCCACCCAATTTGCTTATCCATTGTATCAAGAGTACATAATAGAATAAGAGTATGAAACTCTTACGCTACTATGTACTAAACATGCTTGACATGCTCGGGTCGCTAACTCGGGACCCCCCCCCTCCCCGAAAGTCTCGGGGGAGGGGTTCCACCCTACACTAATTACATGCTTTCATATAAGTGTGTGTCTGCTGACTGCTCGCGCTCGCTGATTCGCTAATTAGCTTAGGCTTACGATAGGCATTTTTTTAGTAATTTTAATTAATTAATTATAACTTTAATTAGATTAATGTAATTAAAAAACTAATTCGACAACTTTGTAGCGTTTTTTCTGCTCTTTCCAACGATATAAAAATTGTTGCAGACTACATTCCTACGAATTTTTGTTTTGTGCAACAATTTGTACATATATCGTTGGAAAGAGCAGAAAAAACGCTACAGTTGTCGAATTAGTTTTTTATTTACATTAACCTAATTAGTCATAATAAATTAATTAAAAATTACTAATGAAATGCCTATCGTAAGCCTAAGCTAATTAGCGAATCAGCGAGCAGACACACACTTATATGAAAGCGTGTAATTAGTGTAGGGTGGGGCCCTCCCGAGAGTTAGCGACCCGAGCATGTCAAGCATGTTTAGTACATATAGTAAAGGGGACTGAAAGTGGGTCACTTTTTGGAGACGTGCAAAGTGAACCACCCATCGCCAATCAGCTTATTTCTGGCTCAAAATCAACCAATTATTTTATAGATGGGCGGGGACTGTTTCAGGCTTTCCGCAAATATAAACATAATTTTTTCACGTGATATAACGGAGCTGCTATACTCCAAAACAATTCTAGTGATTCACTTTGCAGGGTGGCCCACATTCGGTCCCTTTACTCTAGTAGAGTAAGGGCCTTTTCATAAAAAGATTAAACGGATTAACTTAAACGGATTAACTTAAGCAGATTAAATGGATTAAAAACACGTATTCATAAAATCACGGATTAAACTACTTAAAAGGATTAAACTGAGCCACGACTTAAACGGATTAACTTAAATGGATTAAATTAAGTGATTTAAGTAGTTTAATCCGTATTTTATGAATATACTTTTAATCCGTTTAAGTTAATCTGTTTAAGTTAATCCATTTAATCCGCCAGTTTAATCCTGATTTTGTGAATACAAATGAAGCTAACATTTCAAAAAGCATCTATTCTATTAATATTACTTTCGCTGATTGATGCGACAATTGTAAATTTTAAGTATGTTACTTCAGTTATGAGTGGCAAAGTGCTACTTCAAACTAGCTAATATCATTATAAGTATCATTCATTGCACATATCAAACTTTGTAACCTTTTTACAATGATGAGTTTCAGATTTATTTTTGACTTGCGTGTTTACGAATTAACTGTAATTGAATGAATGAATTAATTAATGAATTAACTTCTGTGCCTCTCGTGGGGAAACTGAAAACTTAAAAACTGAAAACTTGAAAACTGAAAACAACAAACTTTAACCTGTAGTAACTTTTCTTTCAGCGTTAAGTGGCTCCCAGCTGCTTTCAGTTGGACTCACTTAACAACAGAGAAGCTCAATTCAAGGTCAAATTGAACTCTGACTATGTAGGCCCTCACACTAGCACAAATCTTACTGTGATCTATAGATAAAGTTAATGCTGCATAGTGAAGAATAATTCTTGACAGTTTCCTTGTACTGACTGCTAAAATTTTTTAAGCAATTAGACAAAAGAGCAATTTTAATGAAACACGGCTTGTCTAAGTAAAAACTTTATTTTTCATAAATTTATCTTAAAACACTTTTAAAAATGCCTTTAAAAATGCCTTTTAAAAGCCTAAGCCTAAGCCTAAGCCTAAGCCTAAGCCTAAGCCTAAGCCTAAGCCTAAGCCTAAGCCTAAGCCTAAGCCTAAGCCTAAGCCTAAGCCTAAGCCTAAGCCTAAGCCTAAGCCTAAGCCTAAGCCTAAGCCTAAGCCTAAGCCTAAGCCTAAGCCTAAGCCTAAGCCTAAGCCTAAGCCTAAGCCTAAGCCTAAGCCTAAGCCTAAGCCTAAGCCTAAGCCTAAGCCTAAGCCTAAGCCTAAGCCTAAGCCTAAGCCTAAGCCTAAGCCTAAGCCTAAGCCTAAGCCTAAGCCTAAGCCTAAGCCTAAGCCTAAGCCCCCAAATTTAAGAAAAATCATTTATATAGAAGAGCGGATTCATAATAACTAAAAAAGGGTTCCCAGGTATTTATAGAGGTATCGAATAATAGAATCAATGACTCTCGAAAAAATTACTTCACGGTATATCGAAAAACGTGAATTCCCCAAATTTTTCTAAAAATCCAGTTTTCTGCGCCAGACGAATCTCTACATCAGAGCTAACCAGAATCAATTGGTATCGTTCGAAATGTCTTGTCATAAACTGAGATTTGTATAGATATAGATATAGATAAACGAAGCAGAATTTTTAATTAGGCCTTACAGCTTTCAGAATATTTCATCAAATCTGCTGACCCCCAATTTCAACGTTGCAAAACGTCAAGTCAAATTTGGCTGTTCTCAAACTTCAAAAATTAATTTAAAAAGTTTGATGGCCTAAATTAAAATATCGCTCCCTACAAACTACCCTTCGAGATCGTATTTATGACATAAATTGGACGTTGAACTGCTCCGTTTTGTCGTTGGCGAGATTTCTCTGGTGCACGGAAAAAATCACCACTTTTTCGGTCTCCTATGTTTAACACATGACTACCATTTTGAGCTGAAATTGCTCTTCAACCATAAGAGACCCGACTTAAATTTTATAAACTCGTTAAAATATACCATTTAGACTACGAAATATGTGAAAATGAATAAAATCTGAGATGGTCGAAAATCAGCCAAAAATGGATCACCCTTAATTCTTGCAGTTTAGTGATGATTTTTTGTCATTTTAAGGCTTATGGCTGGTATCCGGAGCATTAAAATCGAAATGTCAAATCCGAAAATGTCTCTCGGGCCCGGAACCTATGCCCTCTATATCATGCACATCCAGAAATTTGGGATGTTTCTGCAGTTTTGAAAATAGATATATATTTGAGGTACTGCTATCGCTTTGTGTAAATTTCACCTTACAAGCTCTAATTATTTATGACAGTGGGTGAAACTTTCCAAATACATTATTTTGGTGCTCTTTAACATTCTGGGACCAGTCCAGCAATTTTATGTGAAAAGGTCAAAACATTTTGGTTTTTGCAATTATTCTCTCAGCACGTAGTCGATGAACCGGATTGGTTGGTATGGCTGTAAAGAGAACACCAACATGAACATTTTTGCTTCTGGAACCTTTCAGCCGTCTCTAGCAGTCAGTCAATCAGTATAAGCCCAAAAAGAGTTTGGAGTAAAAAATGGCCATTTTCTGGGAAAGCAGTTCTTTGAAAATTACTGCCATATCTTACGGTCAATTTTAGTTCATTTATACTCAATCGAATCGCTACACAATCAAGTTGCCCCTTTTATCAATGCCTATTAGCTGGAATTCGTTGCCTTAAGCTAGAGGTTAGCCGAAAATCCATTTTGATGAAACTGCGATTATTTTGTTTTAAACATCGATTTCTCCAAAATTGCCAAACAGATTCGCGTGATATTTAGCAGGATGACAATTCGCACTGTTGCAAAGAGATTTTTTCTTGGTATGAACTAAAACTTCTTCGTTTGCGAAAAAACTCCATGCAAAGTTGCCAAATTTGGTGTAACCACACATTTGGCGAATTGAGCATTACGATCTATTGAGGATTCAATCCAAAAAATGCCCCTTGGTCCACATGTCCTTCATATAACGACATTAAAGGAGATTTTGGTCGATCCTACAGTTTTGAGAAGTCGATGTTCAAAAATTCATGGTCAACATTTAACGGTATGTCAGGAATTTTTTTGCGGATTTTGTTAGTTTCGAAAATCCATTTGAAAGCGAATGTACTGATTAGCTTTATTTCCAATTCCAAAAATTGCGAAGGTTATAGCGTTTCGAAAATCACTACACAAAAGGATGCCACCATCTTAAGGTGGGACTGGCTATACTGAACTAGTTAGCTAGAAATGCAAACTAGTTTGCTAGTTTTAAACAGAAAGAATGTATAGATATTATAAGCTTCAAACTATATATTAATGTTGGACAAGTTACGACATTAAATAAACTCAGCACAGGAGGAAACAAATACCTACTTTAGTCCTTTAATAGCTGCTGTTTTTATTTTGCAGCTTTCTTGCCAAAGTTGTTGCGTGAGAAAGATAAGAAAAGTAGACAGGTAGTATATATTCGGGTTGCGCAAACATGTTGTTAATATCTGATTTTACAGAACGAAGAACGATTTCATTATACCTAAGAACGATTTTCAGCTATTTGTAGAAGTATCGAGTAATAAACCCGATGTCCCACCAAAAAGTTACGTCAGTCTGTAAAAAATTTTAAAGTTGCACTTGTTCTATAATTAGTTAAGAAAATTCTAGGAAAATAAAATAAGTCTCATCGTAGCCATAAAAAGTCAAAATGTTAAGCTACATTTTGATGTAAACATAATTGCCTAACTCCAAATAATGAATGAGCAATAAAGGTTTAAAGTTGATGTCTCCTAATGGAATCGGCACTATATTTGATGTTTAATCCGTTTAATCCCCGCGAATAACAAGGATTAAACTATTGTGCTTTTGAACTGTTTTTTAAGTGACGGATTAAACGGATTAAACTTAATCATTTTATGAAATGGCCGCGGATTAAAGTTTAATCCGTCGCGATTTTATGAATACGTCACGGATTAAAGTTTAATCCGTCGGTATTTTATGAATACGTTTTTGATCGGCGGATTAAACTAGTCCGTTTAAGTCACGGATTAAACTTTAATCCGTTTAATCCGTGAGCATATTCATAAAATGATTAAAGTTTAAGTTAATCCGTTTAATCCAATTTATGAAAAGGCCCTAAGAGTTTCATACTCTTATTCCATTATATACTCTTATTGTATGGAAATCAGAAGAACATTTAACTTAACGATACGAAGAAAGGTATACAACCACACCTCGCATCAAGTACGAAAGAAGATAACTAGTTTCCTTAAAAATGACACTCCTCTATATACAATATGTATAATTTAAGATTATATCTTCGCATTTGCATCATTTGGAGAAATTTGTTGAAAATGTCCAGCCAGAGATCACAGCTGCAGGATTTTTCAACTTACAAAGGGAAACCTTTCTAACGGTAAGAAACAATTCCACACAGTCTCACTACGAAAATATTGCTTTATTCAAATGTTGATGAACCATCAAAATCAAGGAAATAATAATCGATGGTTATTTGTTTCAGCTGGCTTCAATCACTGTGACATATTATCTGGTAATAAGACAGTTCGCGAAAGAAACAATAGAAGAAGAAATGAAGGCCAGCTACAACTATTCTATCCAGGCACTGATCCCGTTAACCCAATCTACTGATCGGGATGATTAATTCTGAGAAGCGAGAACAGTGAAAATTGGATATATAGACATTAAAAATTTTGCAAAGATAGTCTAGTATAAAAATTTTTTGTCTACCATTAACCGAAGCTCTCTCCACGAACTGGCTTACATTCCCGACTGACCGAGCTTGCAGTTCGAGATCGTGGAGGCAATTACGTGAGACGATACTAATCCAAATCCTAACCGTAAATATTTACAGCAATACGAATTTATTTGAGCGATAAAGTCATGCGATCACTGACCAGACAATAACACAAAGCTACACTGTTATCACACGTACAACATGACAACAAACAAGATAAACAGCAAGTAAAAACAGTACCAATGTATGGACTGAAATTGAAAATCTTAGCTTCTGTGGAAAATGCCAATGATAAAAGATTACACCTGGCAGCCAATCTTATTGAGCTTTTAACAGGGTACAAACACAGTAGGGTGTTTTTAATGACATGGGGAAGGAGGTGCGGGCCAGAAAGGGGAGCGGAGAAATTTTCAGAAGGGAGACGTTTTTGATAAAGAAAAGCTAAAATTAGTTTAATAATATCTAGAGAACGCAAGAGAAAATAAAAACGTGCCACTATACAAATTGTCAGTACTTAAGCTGAAATAGACGTTTTTAAGCAATTTTGCCATTTTTTTGCAAAAATTTGTGCACACAAAAAATCGCGGGAGGGAAAATTTTGGAAGGGGTGTTCGGTTTCGTCCCCTTCCTGCAAAAACTACCTGCGCACTGCTGTTGAGTTCGCAGACCATACTGAAATTATACGAATGTAAGAATGTACATTCGAAGAAAAACTACGTGTATACGGCAGTGGCGGATCCAGGATTTCGTGACGGGGGTACAGAAGCAAATCCCATGGAACAACTTTTTATACCAGGAGGTCTGGGGGATTTAGCTTCCCAGAAGCTGGATAAACTTTTGTTCTTGCAATAAAATCGCTCTTCAAATCTTCAATTCGTTGCGTTTTGACGAAACGAGAAAACATTTAATATTACACGTTTTTAGACAAAAATGGAAATTTGCTACAAAATCGGAAGCATTTCTTTCATAAACCATAAATATCCTAATAACATGCAACTACGAAGAAAAAATTTGCGCCGAAGGCGCGAAAGTTTTTGATTTTGTTTTTTTAAATTTTATCCTTAATTTTTGTTGCCTTCGAATCCCGACGGGGGCGCACCCCCTGCTGGATTCGCCCCTGTATACGGCATATGCATTCTGAATGGTACCTGATTATTCGTAGCTGCTAACGTCTATCAGCAGCAACACAACAAAAAGCATATACAATTACGAAACCAACGCTGGAAGAACCAAGAGTTTCATTCAATAAATATTAGTTTTGGCACCAAAAAACCTGGCTGGAATAAAAAACTGTGGCAATTCATTTGTAAAGGAAGGGTCCAAGCCCTTCGAGGAACACCCGATTTTAGATCATCACCACACGGATCACAAAATCAATCGCTTTGATAGGACTGAACCGGATAATGTTTGGAATGTAGCCTGAGATGGTCCCTCAGTTCGGACCACTGCCTCTCCAGGCCCGGCGGGACCTCAGCCAGCACATCCTCAAGCATGGCCCGAACTGGCGGTTTCTTTTTCCGTTCAGCCTTCGAGAAACAGTCTAAAATGTTTTTCCGAGCAGACTTCTGCAGAGCAACTTCTTCGTCCTCAGACCAGTGGCCTTCCCTAGAGACAAAAGAAATCAGCAACTAAATTCCATAAATGCGAACAGATATAATAATAATATGCTGTATACCGATTTAAGTTGTAGCAATGGTGTCGTCCACTTAAAGGCTACATATTTTCGCCAAGTGCCTATCAGTAACTACATAACTAACTATGTATATAATTTAACGGATCAGTTACAGCTTTTCAGAAATTTGCTAAACCCTCATTTTCTGACCTTAGCAGGTCTATGAGTCCCTAGTCAACTACTCCATGAGACTATATATGTTTTTTGATCATATTAGTTTGTCTTTTTTCATAATACTTTTGATAACATACTAAAATTTTACAATATCAATATTTGCCTATAAATTCACCAAAACTTGCCCTCCCATTCCTGACCTCCTCCGAGCTCCCCCTACCATAAATATTGGCCTTTGACGTACTAGGAGGCTAAAATGGACTACTCAAACAAAGCTTTCAGGAAGCTGCTTATAGATACATTTAGACACGGCACTACCTATATACAGAAAATCTGGCAAAAATGTAGGGAGCGAAACTGTTTTGTTTATACCAAGAGTACATAATAATATTATTATGTACTCTTGTTTATACTGATTTAGTGACAAGAATAAAAATGTTCCGATGGAGCATGAAAAATGCAATATGGGTGACATTGGGTTTTAAGCGGACAGAGGACTAGGTTTTAAAACGTTAATATGGGAGGGGCAGGTTGTAAATGCCAGGAGGACTAGGTTAAAAGAGCACTAATATTGACCAGCGTCGCTGAACAACCCATATTCGCGGAAACTGCCCGGACTGATGCCGGCGGCAGTTCTCTGGGCTTATTCTAGTGGACGGGGGGCCGGAAACACCCTTCCCCCCAAAAAAGTGGGTGCCCCTTTTGGTACCAAATGTTGCCTTGAAAAAATTTGCTCAGAAGGCCAAATTTTCAAAATTTTTCGGCTTCGCCGGAGATTTTTACTCAATTTTTGCCATTTTCAACACAAACTCTGCTTATTTTTGCTCTAAAAATCAACTTTTAGTAATGTATATGCCAGAAAAAATAGCGCTATTTTTAGCATATTTTTAGCATATAGCGGACCTAACTTGTCCGGAGGCCAAAATTTTCAAAGTCGAAAATTTTGACCAAAACGTTTTTGCTGCTTGCAATTAGTCGTGCTGATGCCGACGATACCAAATTTGTCTAGTTTCGTTAAGTATTTAGCTGGCACGGTGCTCGAACGGGTCTCCAAGAGGCCGCGCAGCGCCTTTTTTGCTACCCATATTATAGGAGCGCTATCGCGCCCCCTATAATATAGTTCTGGCTTTTTTCTATTGGGTGGGCCCCCATCCATAAGCGTCTCTCATGCGAGGTGCCCCCAAATCTCCGATCATAGCCGAAAAATTGCCAAATTTTACCATTTTCACCCTAAATGTTCGAAAAAGTTTCCCGGATTTGTTAGATGTTTCAAGATATATTAGCTATTTTAGCTTAAAAAAATACCGAAAAATAGTTATTTTAACGATTTTTAGCAGTTTTTACACAAAAACGTAATAATTAGAAAAACATTTACCAAATTTTACCATTTTTACCCTAAATGCTCGAAAAAGTTTCCGGATTTGTTAGATGTTTTAAGATATATTAGCTATTTTAGCTTAAAAATACCGAAAATTAGTTATTTTAACGATTTTTAGCAGTTTTTACACAAAAACGTAATAATTAGAAAAACATTTTCGAAAACATGCCCCCTTTTCTCGGTGAGCCCTCCATCGATGGAGGGGCTTCTTCGAGCCCTCGCCCCCATAAATTCAGGCCTAGAAATGAGCCAGCAGTTTTGTTGCACCAAAATGTCTAATTTCTGAAGCGTCATGGCACTTCTGAACTTTCCTTTGGTTGAACAAGAATTTGAAAAAACGAAAACATCAAAGAGGTCGATTTTCTACGTTATAAAATAGTAGATGCCAGGAATAGCCATTAGGCAGAAATAAGCCCAGGTCCAAACATATTGTATCCGCTAATTATTAATTATCAGCCAATTTCTTCAAAAATTGCGATAGTTATTCATGTTTTTGTTTTCAAATCCTTTGATCTTTGCCGTTTTTGAAACTTTGGCTGGCTATTACTAGCGAATCGGAAAATTTTAGTTTGTAATTTTGCAGATCTTGGCTGAACAAGAAAAGTGACTCTCGTGTCAAGAAGATTAGGGGTGCTAAGAAGTACAAGATTCAGACGTCTTGAAGCAGAATAAGACGTCTTAAAGTTTGTGAATAAGACGTTTCAGCTAAGATGCTGATTGACGTTTAAGTTAGCAGTTGCCTTCTGCTGGGTCACTTTGTTATGTTGGCAAGAGGTCACTGAGGTGTGACAAACACATTGTGTGCATACATATATAAACGTACAATGTATAAACGCATATGTTCAGTGCCTTATGCATATACGTAAACATGTCGTCGTCGTTGTTGTTGTTGTTCATTTCCGGGCTCCATCACCTTTGAAAAGCTACAAGAGGGCACTTCGGGACCTACTGGCCCAGCACACGTCTTTGCATAGTCAGGTCCACACATCGGAGAATCCGGGATGAAAATATTCTGGGGATTGGACACAACTGCTCGGTAGCATAATTTGAGGACTCCAGATGCTTAAGTGTCAACCCAACACAGTAGTGTTCCCGGGAGTTTGGAACCCATTTGCGCGGTTGACTAGACGGATGCCAGGGGGCACCTGTGGGGATCTCTATTTGATGGAGTCAGTGATAGCCATCGGATTTCCCAAAGAGGTGGTTCCAAGCCCCCCATACGTAAACATCAGCTGAATCTATATCCACAATGTGTTTGTCACACCTTAGTGACCTCTAACATAACAAAAGTGACCCAGATGAAGGCAACTGCTAACTTAAACGTCAATCGGGCGGCTGAGTTAAAACGTCTTATTCAGTGAAATTGAAGACGTCTTACTCACCTAGCAAAGGTGAGTAGATTCCTTTTGGAGACATCAACTTTCAACCATTATCATCAACCGGCTACTTTGAGTTAAGAAATCATTTTTATATAAACATACAACAACTTGTTTAAATTGCTCTTTCTAATGAATACGATAAAACTAGATATAACTTTGTTCTTGGAAATTATTTTCTGCATTTTCGATGTAATTTAATTTTCCAGATTTTTTGCAGACAAAAGTAAATTTTTCGTGAGGCATCGACCACCACATTATCCGATTCAACTATCAGATAGCTGGGGACCCTTTTTAGCTATTATGAAACCGCTCTTCGTTATAAAGAAATTAGCTAAAATGTATGCGCAACCTAGATTTTGCCTACTTTTCCCAACTTTGGCAAGCGAACACTTTAGCTAGAAAGCAGCAATCGGGACAACTAAAAATGGGTCCCTGGGAAGGGTATTTTTTTAGGTTTTTAGGGATTTTTTCGGGGGGGCTTCCACCTGGGGCCAGGGCCGGGGGGGGGAAGCGATTTTTTGGTAAAATGAGAAAAATTGCTATTTTGTTGGCGTATTTTGCACGTAGAAACGCAAAAAAAGCTCTCAAAAATGCCAGGATTTACAGCCAAAAATAGCTACTTTTAGGTATCTCCAGAAAAGCCACACGGGGGGGGGGGAATTTTTCCCCCCCCCCCCCGAAAATTTGACCATTTTTGGAAAAAATGAAGACCTCATTGGGGAAAGCACTCAAAATCCGGGGGGGGGGGCGATTTCGGGGAGAAGGTCAATTTCGGGGTGGGGCGCCCCCTGTAAAATAGTTTCCCTCCTGAGGTATTTTAGTGTAAACACGTCCAGTAAGTGGCAACTATCTAGCTTGCATAGTAAATGCTCCACAATCGCTGGAAAAAATTTGGTCACGTTTTTGCAAAAACTACATTTTCTATCTATGATATCAGCGTACGGGGTAGCAGTTAGAAGATAGTGAAATGTCACGAATAATCGGTCTCGATGAGATCCTTCAAATTGACACCCGTAGTTTAATGTTACGGCTGACGTAGCGCAAGAAATGCCGGATTATTTTTAATTTCTGCAAAAATGACAAGTTTCCAACTCCAAAAATAGGAAAATCGACTATATCTAACGATACCGAAAAGTTAGAAAGGTACTTCAAAAAACAAAAATGTAAAGCTATACAAGATCTTTTCGGCCGATGAATATGACCATAGCTGTACAGCAACTGCCTAACTGTCAAAAATTGACAAAAACCACCCTGAACGGAGACGAAGATTTTTTGAAGCGGGATTGTGCGAAGGGTGTGTTAGAATGCTAAAAGAACTTATTTTGGAAAGTTTCATCAAATTTCATCTTGATTTGAACCGTCAATCAACCATATGTGCCCAAAAGGAATCACCTCCCTTAACACGTCTGAATCATGTACTTCGTAATGATAGCACTACCTTAGTATTGTACACACGATCCTGAAACCTGACTTGCTGATGCTTCAGCGCAAAAATTTGTACCATGTATAAGTAATGAATTGTATACATGTATGCCCGATTTGACTTGGTTGACGGGTTGTTTTTTTGGTAGCTAAGAAAGGAACCTTAGCTCTGAAACTGTCAACACCAATAAGTGATGTGACAGTGAACGAGAATGAGCTAAATCCAGCTATTCCAACTTTAGTCTGCGAATTTTACACTTGCTTGACTCCCTTCGACCCAACCTCCACTTTTTTGGGCTTTCCCCATCACTAAAAGTCATAAGAAAATGCCAAAGTTTAAGGAGTGTTGTTAAAAATTTTCTGGCTTAAGCAGTTAATTTAAACTCTTCTCTACCCTTTCGTGAGAAAAGGCTCTCCTTGAACCCAGTTGTAATCCCTCTCAGAATTAACACTGGTATTCAACACTTCAACATTTCAAAATTTGACTTGTTATTGCTGAAGACTGAAGCAACGCTTATAAGTCGTTGCTTCATAAAAAGGTTAATGTTTAGATTTAGTCTCATTCCAGCACTAAAAGTCTCTGATTTGGTCAAAACCGTTCATCCACTAGAGCTGAATAAACTCTCTGAAAATGCCATTTGTACATTGGCGGCATGGCAGAAGCAGTAAGTGTTGGACAAAACAATACTGTTAACCAATAAAGAGAATTAGAAAGCTAACTATCTCAAAAAAGTTGAATTAACCTGTTCGCAGCCCCAAAAGGAATATTCGCCCCATACAATTTTCATAGTCACCACCAAGTTTAAGAGTAACTTGAATTCGTATTATACATCGCAAAAAAGGTGGTGTAACGATGAAAAATGTTTAAGATCAAAGGCTTTGAACATTTTGTTAAAAAGTTTAAAAATTTTGAGCTTTATCAAATCCTCGCGCAAGCCTCACGTGACAACTCACTTCAACAGATAACGACGCCAACGTGAAATCAGGTTGTCGGCTTTTGCTTAAAATTGAACTCTCTTCCGCAGAATGATAAGCGGAACTATCGTCTGATGTGCTGTGATGACCGACCCTGAAAATAAAGTACACATAATTAGCCAGGCAGTAACAATCACAGAAAATTTATCTTTAAAGTTTAAACTAAACTGATAGCAACAGAAAAGAAAAGCAAAGCAACCAACTGGAAAAAAGTTCAACTGTAAAGCAAAAATTGTTGATTTACATGGAATCTGCGCACGCGATTACTGCTGGCTTGGCATGGAAAGCATGTTTATACAATCAATGATACCTATGAGTCTTCATACTTCAATGATAACCGGTCGATTTTGTTCAGCTGCAATGCGACGAGCTTCCACTGTAACCTGATAGACCGCCAACGTCGTTACCATCCACTCGAATGGCAGGCATTCCATAGGCCGGCCCGCGACTGAAAATACCGTCACCAGCGTACTGTTCAGAGGCAGGTGTACTGATGGCATAACCGTTATTCCGACAGAAAAAGATTACAGGGCAGTCTAAAAATAAATTATTGAAAGATACAGTCAGAACAAACTACAACAATTAAGTATAACTGACGAGAATTACAAACAGCCTTAGGATTTATGCTAAGCAGCATCTACGCACGCTACTATAGCAATTTAGTGGCCCAATTGATCGAGAGATTTGTTCGTGCAGTTTGTTACTAAATAATATTAGTTTTGATTCAAACTCATCCGACTTCCGGCCTTTAACATTGACTCAAAGTTTGGATCCCCCGAAAAAAAAAGCAGATCCTGTTAGAAAGGTGGCGTAGTGAAACTGAAACATCAAACTCACGCAATGTTGCGGCGAAATTGAAGGCAGCATGAGCGTCTCCTTCACTAGTGGTTCCCTTCACCAAAATAGCATGCACAACACGACCTTTTCCTCTGTTTTAGGGCATATGCAAGCACCAATGTAAGGTTAGAAAACTTCATTAAAATTATAAACAAATTCTGCTTTAAATTTCGTCACAACTACGCAGATTTCTGGCCGTTTTCATTGAATAGGCGTAAACAAAACATGAATTGCCCTAGATTCAAGAAGGATGATGTGGTTGGGTGGGGTCGACCTCTTTATTGAGGAAAGGGAGTGGGGAGGGCAGAACCCAGGAATGACAAACATTGTCATCAAGATGAAACATGAAACAAAAATCAAAGTAAGTTTTTGTTGTTGCTGCTGTGTTGTTGTTGTTTGCTGCACTAGAGGCATTGCAAAGTGATAATTATCACCCAAAGAAGATGCAACTGTTATGTAAGAATTAAGTGTATACACATTACAATTCTGGCTTTTGCTAAGGGTGGGAGAGCGGTTGGGTGTCCCCCTCCCAGAAATCGTTGCCTCCCAGTGCCCCCTCCAGACCCGAGGGGACCGCCCCCCGAACTCCCTCCTCCAGAAATATTGGACTAGGAAAAAACCAGTGCA
>JASAND010022649.1:0-20199 GCA_030248195.1 Trissonchulus latispiculum | reverse complement strand
AGTAAATCGACTACGCTCGTTTCAATGGGCGTTGTCGAAACCGACGGAAGTGACCACTGGTCACTACGGTCTAAGTAGCCTATTGACCACTGGTCAAACCCCCTAAAACAGCGTTTTTCGGCGTTTTGGTTGGAGGCCTATAGAATAAATCGACTATGCTTGTTTCAATGGGCGTATTGTCGAAACCGACGGAAGTGGTCACTGGTCACTACGGTCTAGGTGGCCTATTGACCACTGGTCAAACCCCCTAAAACAGAGTTTTTCGGCGTTTTGGTTGGAGGCATATATATATAGTAAATCGACTATGCTCGTTTCAATGGGCATATTTTCGAAACTGACGGAAGTGACCACTGGTCTAGGTGGTCTATTGACCACTGGTCAAACCCCCTAAAACTTCGTTTTTCGGCGTTTTGGTTGGGGGCATATATCGTAAATCGACTACGCTCGTTTCAATGGGCGTATTGTCGAAACCGACGGAAGTGACCACTGGTCACTACGGTCTAGGTGGCCTATTGACCACTGGTCAAACCCCCTGGAACAGCGTTTTTCGGCGTTTTGGTTGGGGCCAGGGGCGCAGCCAGGGGGCATGCGGCCGCATGCCCCGTCAGGATTCGGAGGAAAGAAAAGTTATGTAACTCGAAGAAAGTGCTGGAAAACAAACTAAAAACAAAATTTTGCGACTTCGCTGCTAATTAAATTTGTGTCTTTTGAATGTACAAGAATAATACTGGTGTGAGTATGTATCTTCAAGTAACCCTAATTCTAATGTCAAAGGTCAAGATGTATATATCCAAGTTTTTTGGGCAAAAACACAATTTTTCTGCTTCATTCCTGAGCATAGTTTGTTTTTGCGTCTGGGGCTACGTCACAACGCAAACTTCTTGGCGTGGCGCAAATGAAATTTGTTCTGACGCAAGCCTGACGCAGTTAGATTTCAGCTGAAACTAGAAGAAAGTTTTATGCAAAGTTATCGCCAAAAATGGGTTTCAAACGCAGTAGTTCCAAAAAAATTTCTGCTAATTTCGCTCATTTTCACATAATTTAGCCACATGTTGTACAATTAAAGTTTAAATGTTGAGTTGTATCGTTCAGTTCTTCGTAAGTTATGAGCCATTCATTGAGTACAGTTTGAATATCAGAAAAAATGAGGGAACTGCAGTAAACTCAAGCAAGTTTTCGCATATCAGTTTCAAGAATTTGGCTTGATTTTCTTGTTTATGTCTAAATACCTCAAATTAAACCATTTTAGTCAGTTTCAAACCCGTTAAGCACGATCAGAATTTTTGTTAACGAATTTTACGGCGAAACAGGGGGCCGTTGCATAAAAGTTGTTGATTATAGTTAGTTGATTAGTGTAGCAGTTTTTTGAGCAAAACGTGTGCTGTAGTCCACCGTATTTGGAATTTTTGGTCCCATATCGTAGCTGTTGAAGTGCTTTATCCAGAAATGATGAAGTATTTAATTTATCCTCACTTACTCATTCAACTAAAGGAAAATTTTGAACTGAATCGTAATTTCTTCACTTTTTACGCTGGCATCACCCCAGTATAAGTTTAATAGTATAATTTAATTTAGATTTTTGATTGCATTAGAACGATCAAAGAGCTTCAAAATGATATAATTTATATATTGTGGTAGCCCTACAGCTTGTTGTAGCCTTGATTATTCTCGCAAAACTGCTAAAGCAACTAATCACTAATCAACTAAGCACTTTTATGCAACGGGTCCCAGGACTACTGGCATCACAAATTTCTCAAAACAATTAACTTAAAATAGAAGCATTTCCGAACAATAGTTCTATGAGAAGAATGGATCTTGAACCTGAGAGCTTTCGATTGATATAAAATGTGACATATTTTAAAAACTTCGAAAAATTGCCATTTCTGCCATGGGTGCCGACGGGCAAATTCGGATGCAACGACAAAGCTGGGCCACTTAGCTAACATAACTGTAGTCAAAATTGAGCCATTAGAAATAACGTCCAATGAGATATTTTGACATTTGGCAGCTGCTGATTGACAGTTAAAGGCATTTTTAAAAGGCCTGATTTCTAGTGACAAAAAATCTCGAAACTGGGCAAAGATCACCAGCATCATTTGGTATCGTTAGAAAAGTCCATTTATTGTGTTTTGTTTGAATTTTAGTTAGGCCTTTGGATTTTTGTAATGCTTGCTTAAAGTTGAAACCCCCAGTTTTCAGTTACGAAAAACGTCAAATTTCACAGTCGGCAGGTTTCAAAAATTATTTACAAAATTTCAAAGGTCTAACTAAAAAATCTAAGTTATAAAAAAATCTAGATGAAAATTTTTCACGCCTGCGGCGCTTTTCTAGCTCAATGTTTCAAATTTTCGTCGCCTGCGGCGCTTTTCTATCTCATTTTTTAAAATTTTATTCCTCTGCGGCGCTATTCTATTTCAACTTTAAAACTTCTTCGCGTCTGCGGCGCTTTTGTAGGTAAAGCTACGTATTAATTTTTCGCGTCTAAGGCACCATTCTATCGCGATTTCTAAAAATTTTCGCGCCGGCCGCGCTTTTGAAGATTAATTTTTTCCAATCGTTGCGCCTGCAGAGATTTCTAATCATTTCAAAAACTTCTCAACTCACTAAAATCTTTTCAAATGTTTCCATTACGGATTTTTTCATAATTTCAAAAACTTCACAACTTCTGCGGGGCTCCGCCCCCCAGAGCGGGCTACTAATTACGAATTTCGTCACTTGTGCTGCAGCAATACGGAACTGTTGAAAATTCTTGCCGCCAAACCGTAAGAGAGTTGGCGAAAGCAAAAAATTTTTTCGGCTCGACCCCCTCCTTTTCAAAATCCTGGGTGCGCCCCTGCCCCCCTTAAGTACACAGGTGACTCAGCTGGATTTGCAGTTTAACTAAAGGAAAACTCTGCGCAAAAATGACAATGTTTCAAACATAGCATTCTCAATATTTTCTGCTCTCACCCCTCCTCGCGGCAAAGGCACGAATTTTTTCTTTTTCTATTTGTCTTTAGATTGGAGCAGGATATTAAAGTAAAATGAAAATCTCCACAAAAAATAAATTTACAAAGTGAAAAACTAATTTTTACACAACAAAATATTTTCGAAAATTTTCGCATCTGTGCTCTAAAAATAGGTGTTAACCCTTTCATAGTCTAAAAAGCTTTACTATTTAGCTGGGAGCTACCGCAGCTTATTGCAATTACCGCAATGATTTTCATTCTTCAATTGCTGTTAAATTTAAATTTTCTCAACTGCAGGGCACCAAATCCCCGCTCCTGGTCTTCTGGCATATATCGCTTGTGGTTATATCCGAATGAAACCGTCCTCAATTGCGCGATTGCTTTAGTATTCACTGAAAAAGTTAAGTTTTAGTGCAAAAATTAAACAGATTAAATGCTTAAAAGCAAATTTTTGGGAATCTTTTGAAAATTTCACCTTCTGAGCGATTTTTAGGGCAAATTAGGTACCACCATCAGATGGGGTAAAAACGTTTTGGGGGCGATTTTTGGGAGGGGGAAGGGTCGTTTATGCCTCCTTCAATTAGAGAACAAAAGCCCAGCAAAACACCTTAGAGGACAGACCCAATCTTGAGAAACCCTGGTCCGCATGCCCCGTCACAAAGTTCTGGCTGCGCCACTGGTTGGGGCATATATAGTAAATCGACTATGCTCGTTTCAATGGGCATATTTTCGAAACTGACGGAAATGACCACTGGTCTAGGTGGTCTATTGACCACTGGTCAAACCCCCTAAAACTTCGTTTTTCGGCGTTTTGGTTGGGGGCATATATAGTAAATCGACTACGCTCGTTTCAATGGGCGTATTGTCGAAACCGACGGAAGTGACCACTGGTCACTACGGTCTAGGTGGCCTATTGACCACTGGTCAAACCCCCTAAAACAGCGATTTTCGGCGTTTTGGTTGGGGCATATATAGTAAATCGACTATGCTCGTTTCAATGGGCATATTTTTGAAACCAACGGAGGTGACCACTGGTCTAGGTGGCCTATTGAACACTGGTCAAACCCCCTAAAACTTCGTTTTTCGGCGTTTTCGTTGGGAGCATATATAGTAAATCGACTACGCTCGTTTCAATGGGCGTGTTGTCGAAACCGACGGAAGTGACCACTGGTCACCACGGTCTAGGTGGCCTATTGACCACTGGTCAAACCCCCTGGAACAGCGTTTTTCGGCGGTGTGGTTGGGGGCATATACAAATCGACTGTACTCGTTTCAATGGAAAGGACGCATACTCTTGCGAACCTTACGCTACCAAAAATTGGATTAGGACAAGTAGGAAAAATGCTCCTTGCAGTCGCATGAAAAAGCTAATATGAGCTATTATGGCCAACATTTAAACGTGCTAAGGACAAGATTTAAAATGTTTAATATGAGCCAACATCTAAATAAGTAGAGGACAAGATGTAAACGTCTAACATGAGCCGCTACGTTTCTCTTGGGCTCATATTGACGCAAATGAAGTGGCTAATATATTTTGTATATACAAAGGCTTTCTTCAGATAGTCAAAAGGTTAGAATGGTTTGCATATGCAAGGATGGTATGGCTGGATGAAATCTCACTAGGCAAGTATATATCGTCTGTGACAGTTCTATTTTTATTCCCTTATTCTGGTTTATATTGGTTGCTTTTTTGTTAATAATTTATCATAGGGGTCGCGGCAGCGACCCCTATAATATGTGTGAAAAGTGGCTGGAGACGAGACAGTGTAAAATAAGCTGCGCAGAAGCTGCGCAAAATCCTGCGCAGATCCTGCGCAGATTTCATGCGCAAATTGTAGAGCAAATCGAGTTTAGTATGTCTGTGAAGTTTCAGCCCCGTATCACTTACCGTTAAAAAGTTGCGCCCCGGACAGGTTATGGCGGCGATGTTTTTTTTCCGGTTTCTCCTATTGATGGTTGTATTGTACATAATGTTCGCCGCTTTCACGTGATCTGCAGCGGTGGGCCAACCTAAAGGGCTATGGGGTCTAGTAGTACCCTCTAAAGAATTTAAGAATCACAACTTTTTTTGCGCCGCAGCTGCGCCACAGCGCCGCAGTGGCGCCGCAAAGTCGGATCATAGCAAAAAGTGACCATTTTTGTGGTCGTCGCTCAGGTCGAACGTTACGAGCTGGAGCTGATTTCTTTTTATATTCAGAAATTACATATATTGAACTAACTAACGGTCCAGGTTGCGTTTCTCTATCACTTCCCTAGCGACCACAGTGGCCCGTCAAAGATGGCGAAAATTCGAAAAATGAAAAATCGAAATTTCTCGCTATCTAACTTTGAACGCTCAAATCTTCCATACAATGGTTTTCTGGCACGGAGAATCGATTCCCGCAGTCAGTTTTACCGTCAGACCTACCCATTTTGCTGGGCTGGTTCCACTTTGCCGTCGGAAGGGTCAAGTCGGAAACCGCTTCCTGGAGGTCCATAGTAGGCTTTACCTGGCCTCTCAAAACTTTGTCTATAAGGGTTTTCTGGTGCGCCCAGCTCATTCCCGGTGTCCTTTTTGCCGTAGGACTCATCCATCTTGCTGTGCTGGTTCCACTTTGCCGTCTGGAGGGCAATGTCGGAAACCGCTTCCTGGAGGTCCATAGTAGGCTCTACCTGGCCTCTCAAAACTTTGTCTATAGGGGTTTTCTGGTGTGCCCAGCTCATTCCCGGTATCCGTTTTGCCGTCCGACGTACCTATTTTGCTGGGCTGGTTCCACTTTGCCGTTTGAAGGGTCAGTCGGGTGGGGGGTCAAGTGTTCGAAGATAAAATTTTTCAAAAGCGGTCAAATTTGGTACCAAATGAAAGCCCTAAGCGAGCTGAGCAACTTTTGTCATAGAACTGCATGCTCAAAGTGGCTGTAGAGTGCTGTGGTGGGTGGGGTGGGGACTTGGCGATTTTCGGTCAAAAATGAAAGTTTTCAAAAGTGGTCAAATTTGGTAACAAATGAAAGCCCTAAGCGAGCTGAGCAACTTTTGTCATAGAACCGCATGCTCAAAGTGGCTGTAGAGTGCTGTGGTGGGGTGGGGTGGGGACTTAGGCGATTTTCGGTCAAAAATGAAATTTTTCAAAAGTGGTCAAATTTGGTAACAAATGAAAGCCCTAAGTGAGCTGAGCAACTTTTGACATGGAACCATCCACCAATATTTGCTGTGCCAAATAACGTCACGTGCCCATGAAACTTTTGTCTTTACTTCTTCAACCGGAATTTAAAGGATATATATATATACCTATTTATATTTATTATATATTTAAAGGATATTTAAAGGATATATATATATACGATACAGCCAACACACACATATTATCCTTTTTTGTGCGGAGCATTTTTGTTACTTGTATACATGTACATACGTATAGTGAGATCTAGAAGCAACGTCGAAAAACAAACAAATGTTTTGAAGCGAAGTTGAAAAATCAGGCATTCTGATTTTTGCTTAAAACGTATGCGCCACTACTAATATTCAGTCTTTTCTGGCTAGGTTTAACAATGTCTGTTTAGAGGACACGTACCACAGGCGTAACCAAAGTGAGCGTCAATATGAGCCCAAGAGAAACGTAGCGGCTCATGTTAGACGTTTACATCTTGTCCTCTACTTATTTAGATGTTGGCTCATATTAAACATTTTAAATCTTGTCCTTAGCACGTTTAAATGTTGGCCATAATAGCTCATATTAACTTTTTCATGCGACTGCAAGGAGCATTTTTCCTACTTGTATATATATATATATATATATATATATATATATATATATATATATATATATATATATATATGGGCGCACCCAGGGGAGGGGTTTGGGGGGTTCCGACCCCTCCCTTTTAATCCGATTTACTCCCCGGAATTTTTGGGGGAAAACAAACACTGAGCTATTTTCAATGCATTAAACCAAAAAATAGGAAAATTTACTCGTCGCGGCGTTTTCTATCTCATTTTCTAAAACTTTTCTCGTCTGCGGCGCTTTTCTGCCTCACGTCTTTAACCTTTTTGCGCCTGCGGCCCGCGTCTGTGGCGCTTCTTATCTGAATTTTTAGCATTTTCCGCCTGCAGAGTATTTGTTCCTCTTAACGGTTTCCGTTAAAAATTATTCATAATTTAAAAATACTATTCTCGGCCTTTATATAAATCAAATCTTTTTTAAAGTTTTCTATTATGGATTCTTTCATGTCGTAAAATCTCTCAAATTTTTAATCAAAACGCCCGATGTGACCACTGGTCAGCATGACTGGGTTTATTTTAGGCAAAAATAAGTGGGGGGGGGAGAGTGGGGGGGGACGCCCCCCAAATGGGGGGGGGGGCAGGGGCGGGGGGGGGGGGGGGGGGGAAACCCCCCCCCAGCCATTTTTTCAAACCCCCCCAGAAATTTTTGGGGGCCCCCGGCCCCCCCCAACTGGGGGGGGGGGTGGTGGCGCCCAAGGCGCGGCAAATTTGGCAAAAAAGGGGGAGTTTTGGGGGTAAATTTGGCAAAATTTTTTAAAAAAGTCCAAATTTTTGGTTTAACGTGTTTATTATCGCGAAAAATACATTTATAACGGTTTTATGGACTTCTAGACTCAATATTGACCTTATTCTGGACTCAGAAACATGTTGGCAATCAAGTTTTCGAGTTTAAAAACAATGTCTACTGTAATGTTAGAATTACTTAATGATTTCATGTTTTTCGGTATTAGCAATGGCTAAAAATGCGATTTTTGGCATAAAAATAGAAAAATTGTTGGGGGGAGGTTTGGGGGGGGTCTAAAAAGTGGGCCCCCCAAAATTCCGGGGGAGGGGGCCCCCCCAACCCAAATCCCCGTTACACCTATGCCCCCCCACTAGTGGGGGGGAGGTCGAAAAGTGGGGGGGGAATAAAATGGGCCAAAAATGCTACAAATGCTGTATAAATAGCCTGTTTTCCACATACACTGCTATAAATAGGCTTAAAAGTGCTCAAAAATCAAGTTTTAGCACCAAACAAGGTGAGTTTTTGACCAAAAATTTTCGGCGAAGCCGGAAAAATTTTGACCAAAAATCCTAAAAATTTGGCATTTTCAGGGCACCTTAGGGTGAGTGGGGGGAAGCCCAAAAAAGTGGGGAGGGGAACGAGTAGGGGGGGGGCGCCGTGGTACTGAGCCTTAGGTATTTGTTAATTTCAAAGAATATGTTAAAAATTTCCTACAGGTCATTAAATAAAAAAATCTAAACTTCTTGGGGGTTCCACCCGTAGGTGTAAGGCGGGTGGGGGGGTTTGGTGGGGCAGCCCCCCACCAGCCCTTTTTTCAACCCTCCCCCAAAATTTTGTGGGGGCACGGCCCCCCCCAACTGGGGGTGGTAGTCGCGCCGAAGGCGCGAAAAATGGCCAAAATTCGGATAAATTTTGCAAAAATTTGCAAAAAAGTCCAAATTTAAGTCTTAAAGCCAGTGATGGGCACCATAGGTGCATAGTTTCCTTTGGGGGGGGGTGGGGGGGGGGGGGGGGGTGGGCGCCCCCCCCCCCCCCCCCCAAAATTTTTGACCAAATTTACCCCCCCCCCCAGATTTTTTGACTTACCCTCCCCCAACTTTTGGCTACCCCCCCCCCGAACCCCCCCCAACGATTTTTGGACCCAAAAAGTTAGCTAAATTTGGTCCAAAAATGGTCATTTTTTGAAAAATTTTTCTGAAATTTTGACCTAAAATCGCTTTAAAATGGTGCAAAAGCGCCTAAAACGTTAAGAACAAGCCTTATTTTGATGAAAAAAGGGCTAAATTACAGAAAATTTTGCATTTTTTGGCCTTTTTTCGAAATTTCTGAGGTCCGAATTCTGGGGGCGGGTTGGGGGGGTACCCCCCATCACATTTCGGAGGTCGGCCATGATTTACCCCCCCCCCCAGACCCAAAGTTCCAGGGAAACTATGCATAGGTGTACATGGGGGGGGGGGGGTATGGGGGGGAACCCCTCCCCCCAAATGGAAAAGTGCCGACCCCACCCCCAAATGGCCAAATCCCAGACCCCACCCACCCAAATTTGCCAGACCCCACCCTCAAAATTTTGAAAATTTAGCTTCAAAATTAGTAAAAATTCGAAATTTTTTGGAAAAATTTGAAATTTTTGCAAAAAATAGGGTCTGGGTAAAATCCGGCCCCGGCCCCATCACTGGGTAAAATCCGGCTCCGGCCCCGGCCCCGGCCCAGGGTAAAATCCGGCCCCGGCCCCAATAAAATCCGGCCCCATTGTACAATGAGCGAGAATAATATATTTTGTAATTTCTATATATACGAAAGCTGTTTATGGCACAAATGAATGCAAACAAAGAGAGAAATTTCAATGAAAATTTCTTCTTTTGTGTGGCCCTATATATGACCTTTACACGTTTTGACCTTTATACATTTATTTGACCAAAGTGTGTGCAATATACTCATGCATAGACAATGTATTGTTGAAATGGCATAAACGCAATGTAGACTCTGTTTGAGGAGTTATGCAAGATTATAATTGTTTAACAGTTATATAGAACTTCTATTTTGAAATTTTATTATACGTTACTATGTATATAATGTATAGAATTTTAAAGTAACTTTACCGTCACTACGTAGCTTCAATCTATAGACATGTATATATTTTCTGAAAGCTGACAAAAAGGCCATTAATACTGTGGGATAAGATTCTGAATAAACCTTTTTTAAGGATTTTAATTTTTAAGGATCTTTTGCGCTTTCCCAACCCCCAGCCCTAACTTTTGATTTTTCGGATTCGTGCTCAGCGCCCCAGAAAATCCTTGTATGCAAGTTTTCAGCAAAATTTTTTGGTTCCCCGGGAACCCCCCTCCCCCCAAATGGAAAAGTGCCGACCCCACCCTCGAAATTTTGGAGGCAGACCCCACCCCCAAATGGCCACCAGACTCCACCCACCCAAATTTGCCAGACCCCACCCTCAAGATTTTGAAAATTTTGCCTCAAAATTAGTAAAAATTCGAAATTTTTTGGAAAAATTCGAAATTTTTGCAAAAAATCCAAGTTTTTTCGAATAAATGAGCAAAAATGAAGAAATATTGTTGATTTTTAGTTGGAAATAACGCTTCTTTAGCAAATTTGCCTTTGCGAATTTGTTCTAAATTTTTGACCAAAAAAATTTTTACCCCCCCCCAATTCGATTTTTCCGGACCACCCCACCTCAAAACGGCTGACCCCACCCACCCTAATTTCGGCTACCCCCTCCCCCAACATTTTCTCAAGGTACAACTATGGGGGGGTCGCGAATTTTCGACCATCTCCGATTCTTCTCATTTTCACATATTTTCTAGTCCCCATGGGTCCCCAAAACAAGACAGTTGCGTTTGTTGCAAAACTTTCCCTATCATTCACAATAGTCCTCCAAAGGTGGCCCCGGCATGTGTAGGAAAAGGAAAATGTTAGGAAAATTTCGCGGTAACCAAAAGTTTGAGCGCTGTGCAAGAGCAAACGAGCTATAGCAGTGCATATGTGCATAAATGTTAATCTGGACTAGGTAGCGTGTTATATGAGGTATTTTTGTGTTAGCTCAGCGATTTTCTAAAAATTTTCAAAGCTGGGTGAAGCCGGTTTTTGCACAAATTTGACTTACAAAAACGTCACCAAAGAAATGTTTCGTCGCGACCTGAACTAACCGTTTACTGCACAGATTTCGCGTATAGATATTAACACAGTACACAAGTAGAGGTTCAATTTCCATACGCAAAATCCATGCTGCTACTTGTGGATAGTTCAAACCTTTGGTTACCGCGTTGGCGTTGTGCCTCAAAATACGTCATTTTCTCAATTTTTTGGATATAATGGTCCATAAGTCGGGTGAAAGCCGAGCTATTCCAACCAAATTCGGTGTGCCAGTTTGCACATATGAAAGGAAGATGTGCGCTAAATTTAACTGCAATTGCTGGAGTTTAACTGTGGATGCATGCCTTAGTCCGATGACGGAGGCCTAGAGTCAAAAAATCGCAAATTTTCAAATTTTTCAAATACAGCCAAATTTTATATCAAATTGAAGCTCTCGATGTCCTGAACATTTTATCTTCTTCCACCAAGTTTCTACAAAGCAGTATGAGAAAGTTAAGCCGCATTAAAGTTTGAAGCAAATAACAGTCGGAAGCAGCTTGATCAAATGGTTCAAACGCCGTTTCTCGCTCGGCGCTTGGCGTATCAATCATTTGCACAGCAATAAATAGCCCAAGATAGAGGCTTCAATTTGATGTATTGACCATACCGTAGTCTTTTGTCATCCTATGTGTACAGTGTACACGTCTTCGAAGCCCTTAGCGAGGCATAGTGGCGTAAATACTAAATTGTAGGGATTTGAACTGCAATATGTAATGTTACGGATGAAGTAAAACTCCAAAAGTTAAGAAAACTTATAAAACTATGAATCGCGAGCGGAATTAGAATTGTTATTGTTGGTCGCTTTTGAAATCTGTTGTTCAGAACTTAGAGTGCAGTGTGTGAACGTCCAAGCAATCTTTGTAATAATGTCTGATCTTGTGAGTATCAGAGTTGCCAGCCGGTTTAAATCACCCCAAAACTTACCAGACATGTGCAGGAGGGAAAGTTCTGGGGGGGGGGGGGTGAAGGGCGGCCGAAGGCCGCCGAAAAACCGGATTTTTCCGGTTTTTTACTGGAAAAAACCGGATTCTGGGGGGGGGTGAGGGACCCCTCTGGGGGGGGGTGAGCGCAGGTCTGGGGGGGGGTGAAAACCCCCCCCCCCCCAAACCCCCCCCCAAGCACACGTATGAAACTTACTAATCGGGACATAGGTTCCAGCGTGGTTAAGAAACAAGGTTAATAATGGTGTTAGAACGCGAATGAACAGCGAAAGAAGAGAATAGGAACTCAATAGGAAATAGGTGCAGGAAGCGGGGTTAAAAATAGCGCAACAATCTGCATAAATAATAGCATAGCATAGCATAGCATAGAATAGCATAGGACCTTAGCGGAATATGAGCTAATAAGGATTGATCAGGGTATTAACAAATAACGGAGAGGTCGTTACCACTCCAGGGTCAGTAATAGGCCCCAACCATAATCCTTGATCAACTAACGGAGGAGTCGTTACTCTTCCCCAGGCCTTAACAGGCCTCCTGTTGTTTGAAAATGGTTCAAAATTTCATCTAAAGTGAACTTATGATAGTAAAGAGGAAAGTTTATCAAATGTATCACTTAAAAGATAGCGAATTACTACAGAAAATGCCGTTAAAAATGACATATACGGTCACAGGTTGGAAGATGGGTCATTAAAACTTAATTATTCGTAGCTAGGTGTATGAAATAAGATTCAGGAGCACTAATATGTGCTAGTTAGGCCTAATTAGCAGTAATTAGGTAATAATTAATGAATTTTGAAGATTTTTGGTGAATATATAACTTAGGCTCATCTGAAAGGCAATTTCTTCCTGGTTCCAAAATCCAAACCCGGTCTTTTAACTCCCAATAATGCGAAAGATATGGGCCGAAATAGTTTTGTAAACTTAAATTTTAATTCTTTAATTCTGACCTTACGTAAACTTCATAAGTGGGCGTAACAAACACTTGTTGTTACGCCCATTCACGCTTTCATTCATTCCCCTATCCATTCTTGGGCTTCTGTTGGCCCTCTCCCAGCGAAGACTTGCCTTGCAGAGGAAGACTTAGTTGTACACTTTATAGCTGACAATCGGTTCGGAGGGGGCGTAACCCTCTCCCAAATTATTAAAATAAAAAGAAAATAAGTTATCTTAGGTAGTTTAGTACGTAGATTATTAATATTTAGTTTTAATTAGTTAGAAAATTAGGTAACTCTTTGTATGCACTGATTTTGCGCAACAATTGCCCTCCTGTTCCTTACGGTAGGGAGGGACTTCCAGTTCCAGTGAGGGAGAGCAATTGTCGCTGGGATTAACAAAGCGGCCTCCCTTGTTCTTGGCCGAAAAATCGTAACTAAAAGGAAGAGAAAGGGGCCAGTGAATAAGGGAGCGCCTGAAAAATATAAAACACAAATCTTACAAAAGTTTACAGCAATATTAGCACTTAATATTTACTTTTTCGTATTGGGTCCCGAGAAGCCTTTAGTTTGCATTATTTCATTTTTCATTTTAAGAAAATTAATGTTTTTATCAGAAACTTTCCCCTTTGGTTACCTTTATGTGTTAACCAAAAAGTCTGGAAAGTTTCTGGAGATTCAGCTCTGGAAATTTATCACACAAAGGGGTCATAATTCTAGACCCCCCATAAATCTCCACACCGGTGGGCCAGGCGTGCAAACAGCCCACGTCGGGTCTGCACCCACAAAGGGGATTTCCAGAATCATCTGGAAATCCCGTCCACCTCAAAGAAAACCGCCAACAAGCGTGAGGTCGACTGACTGGAAATTCAAAATTTCCAGTCAGTCTTTGCTTCAGCTCCGGCCGAGAGCGGCCGTGTATCCCCCCTACTTTAGTGCGTCTCCTGGTGTGCCAGCGTTTTGGCCGGAGAATCCCCAACGCATTTAGACCCCCCTTTAGGAACACGAGTTAGGACCTCCTCTGGCCCACACAGGTCAGAGGAGAGGACTTGAGCGAACACGAAGCAAAGACACGCATGATCTAGGGCCATTTGAGCGTATTATGCTCGGCCAGACACACAGAGAACACACTTTTTTCTAGGTTTTAGAAGGCCCTTTTTGGCCTATTTTTACTATGGGTTTTCGGCCTTCGGGCCTTAAAGTTCAATCAAATTGTAGCCCTTTTGGCTCATTATCAATTGAAAATTAACGAGCCCTCGTGGCCAGTCTTTTTACCTTTTGCATCAGCGAGCCCTCGTGGCCAGTTTTTGTTTCGTCTTTACTCAACGAGCCCTCGTGGCCAGTTTTTACATTTTTTATCAGCGAGCCCTCGTGGCCAGTGTTTTTCACTTTTCAATCAGCGAGCCCTCGTGGCCAGTGTTTTTCACTTTTCAATCAGCGAGCCCTCGTGGCCAGTTTTTTACCTTTTTAACCAGTGAGCCCTCGTGGCCAGGCATTTTTCCTTTTTCATGCTTTTCGGGGTTTATTTTAGTAATGAAGGGATTTTGAGTGGGGACCCACCCTTGAGTTCAGATAGGAGGTCCCTTGGTTACGACCTCATGTTCTGAACTGAGTTAAGTCTAGGGAATAATTCCCCCCACAGCCGGCAATTAGGAATTGCCGGCCGTATTCATAAAGATAGGCGCTACTGAAGTCAAAACTGTTATCTGTAACTGTGTAATGTAACTTGTGTAGGTCGGCTACCTAAAACTAATAGGAAATAAAATCCGAAAAATCACTTTAACTATTAATTATTCAGCCTTTTGAGGGGAATGGCCGGCTTCCCCAAAGTTAATTTAATCAAGCTGTCCTTAGCGGAACTGATTGTTGTTGTTTAGTAATAATTGCCGAGCAATTATTACTCGTTTAGCTTTCCAGCAAAATTCTCAAAGTTTCAAAGTTTATAGTCTCGGTTAAAAGTGCAAACTTACAAAATCTGGGCTCCAGACGGAGACCCGTTAATTCCAAAACTACGACAAAAGATGCATACAAAGAATAGGTAGCTTAGGTAGGAGAGTGTTAGGATTTGTATTATGTTATTCTGCTGATTATGTAACTGTTCGTGTGATTGTGACCATAATTGTGTGACTGTGAATCCTAAATTTACGTAATTGGCTTCTTGGGTAAATTCCTTATGGATTATAAGGTTCCAAGTTTAGCCCCTTTTTGAGTATAATTCCGGAACCAAAATTGTGTGATTGGGAGTGTGAGTGAGGGCAGACCATGTAAACTCCCTTTGTTTGATAAGGGTCTTGGAAATGCCAGAATGAATGTGTAATTACTCAGATATTAGGCAGGAACTGGGCCAAATTGAGTAGCAATTTGGCCCCTAATAATAAATAATTAGGGATTCGTTTTGCTTAAAACCTAGCTGTATGTTTGACGTGAAATTGCCAGTTTCGGAGTGAACGTAGTATGAAGTTTCGCCTACATATTGTTCTGTTTGACGGTTAGGACAGACTCTGCAGCCTAGGGTCACGGGGACCCCGCATTAGGTCTGCAGATCTGTCGGATTTCCGGTCATCCGTGTAGGTCGCCCTGCGATTAGGGGACGGATGAGCCGCAACCATGAAATCCAGAACTAACCGGGTTAGAAACGAAGTTAATGCATAAAATAAGGAGAAATTTATCACAATTAAACGTCTCATAATAAATGTCCGATTAGCGGACCAAAAGGTTATAGGGTTATAATTTAAGAAAGTGATTTTAATTATGTCATACTGTTATATTGTTAGCTAGAAAGATGTTATTCTGTGTAGCTTTAGTTAGGAACAAGGGTACCCATTATCTTGCCTATAATAGTCACTAGTTAGAACTTGTAGCTTTAATTGCTTAAGTCATGTCGGTTGTAATGCTCAGTTTCGCAACACAACAAAACAATCCAAGCTAAGCAAAAGAAATAGACCCGTGCTGAGATTCGAACTCAGGACCTCCGGATTCGAGGTCCGGTACTCAGCCAGTGAGCTACACGGGTTATGTTTAGAACGAGTTCAAGCTAGCCTATGTACAAAAGCAATTTAGCAACCCAGCACGTGTGCAGTTGAGTTAGTGCATTATATGTGCAAGTTACGCATATCTGAAAGCAAACTTTAATTGTGTTTTTCTCATTAATTACTTAATATTTTTTGGTGCTGTAAGCACAAAAAATGTTCAGCTTTTCAAGCTCTACAAGAATATATAACTTTTATTCAATTTCGTGCTCTTCAAAATTCCTCAAATTTATATGCCAGTTTTGCACAAATTTAAACAAGCTCAAGTGAAAGGGTGGTAGATTGCGCGTCTACCACTCGGCTGGCTGCCAGGGTTGCCAGCGCCGGATCGAATAGCGGTTCGGTACGGTTCCCCGAGCTTCTTAGGTAGTTATGTGGAAAGTAGTTAGTTATTTAGTTCGGCTAAGTCGGTAGGTCGGTAAGTAGGGACTGCGTAAAATGGCGGGTGTGGGTAAAAGCCAGCCCAGCCCCCAGCCCCAGCCTCCAGCCCCGGTGGGTAAAACCCGGCCTCCAGCCTCCAGCCCCTTGGGTAAAGTCCAGCCCCGACTGCCAGCCCCACTGGGTAAAACCCGGCCCAGCCCCAAGGGTAAAACCCAGCCTCTTTTTCCAGCCCCTGTTTTTCAGCCCCTGTTTTCCAGCCCCCGTTTTCCTGACCACGTTTTCCACAGCCCCTTTTTCCAACCCCGTTTTCCTGACCACGTTTTGCAGCCCCTGGGATAACCTTTTTCCCAGCCAGCAGTATATGTCCAGGTCCATTTATTAACTCCATTAACCTGGGCCAGTTCCTGAGAGCAAGCACAGAAAAATGGGGTCCTTATTTCCCCGGTTAGCCAAAATGTAAGTTAAAATGTGAAATATTTAACACTCTTGACGACTATTGGCTCCAGTCCGACAGACTAAGCTGTCACAGGCTGGCTGTCCGACCAGTGAAGGCAATTTGAAGAAAGGCAATTATAGTTGAATTTCAGTAGTTTTTAAGAGGATTGAAAAACAGCCAGTTTAAATTTTAATAGCCATAGGATAACGTGGGGGGAATGAGGACGTGCAGGCTCCCCCCAGACCGACAAACTACGGGTAGATCTCCCAAGCGAGAACGAAAAAAGTAGAACCTCTCGTCCAGAAGGGTAAAAAGAGTTATGTTTAAATAGTTGTACCTTTAATGCCGGGTTAGGGTTTAAGGCTAGGCCTCAATGCATTCGACAAATGAGATTCAATTTTATCTGATTTACTCTTTTGACTCCCTGGATGAAACTTTATTTCGTTAAATTCAAGGTTCTGATTCTTTAATGTGGATTAATCTAAATCTAATCCGTTTAATCTTAAAAGAAATAGGCATATGTAACTATCAAAAATAAACAATTGCTCAAGCTTATTTAACTTCACAATGTCTAACTACATTTTGCACATAGCTCAATGAAAATATGTGCATCTAGCAAGCTTCGAACAAAAGCAAACAACACAAAAGCACTTCTGTGCTAGTGTCATTCACCGACCCTGCGAAGTGAAACCGGCCCAGGCCCACTGTAGACCGAACGGCCAGTCCAACTAACTGCCTTCACCGGCAGGATTGCCCGCTTGCGACAGTTTCGTCGACTTGGAGCCTTAAAATCTTCAAAAGTATCAAATATTTCACATTTTAACTTGTACCTTTGGCTAACCAGACAATTAAGATACCGGCCGGCCGGGACCCCACTATTACATAACTGCTTACTGTCAGAAACTGGTTCAGATGAATGGAATTTATATGGGCCATTCCATGCTGCTGGCTGGGAAAAATCTAATATCCTAGGGGCTGGGTTTTACCACAGGGGCAGGAAAATGGGGACTGTGTTTTACCCTTAGGGCTGGAAAATGGGGGCTGGGTTTTACCCTTGGGGCTGGGCTGGATTTTACCTAGGAGGGCTGGAGGCTGGAGGGCTGGGTTTTACCCATCGGGGCTGGAGGCTGGGGCTGGGGGCTGGGCTGGGTTTTACCGGCACCCTAAAATGGCTGCTGAGACAGTGAGTGAGTGAGTTTTTGAATTTTTGGTAAGGAAAACAGTTAAAGCAATTATATGCAAAAACTCACCCACAAAGCAGCATATTAATTTATTTTATTAGTGCAGGTAGGAAAAGTGATTAGCCACAGAATACTAAATCAAATAATCAGCAGTATTAATTCTTAAGTTAGCCTTACGTAGGTTCTAGTAATTTAATCTACTTATGTAGGTAGGCAGTAGCTAGGTTAATTGTAGCGAACAACAAATATCTGACCATCTTCCAACATTACAAATTCAGTTAAAAACGTCAAGTTTTGTGCAAGTTTAAGATTAGCAGCGGGCCACGGGAAACAAGCCTGTTTCCCGTGGCAAACTCCTGAAATTGGGCCCGAACCAGGCCAAAAATGCAAGTTTTGTTCGGTCATTTAATCTGTTCAAGCGAACCTGTGAGTTTCTGTCAGAATCCGTTTGTATTAATCTAAGATGGGCCGGACGGCCCGGCTTGTGCAAGAAAAGGAGAGAAACAAGCAAGGTTTCCAAATAATGTACGAATAGCGAAGTTTATACGTCCTTAAGAATCGTTTCGTCCAATTGCAAGTCATCAAGACCTAATTTGGGTCCAGACGTGAGAACATTACGAATCGTTTTGTCTGCACAAAGAATTGCCTCAAGTTTAGATCAAAATTAACAAGTTGTAATCTAAAATGGCCAAGAAGGCCTGTGTGTGACAAAAATTACTAAGAACAGTCAATTTTGCCAAAAAGGCAATAGCCAATGGTTTTGTGTCATTTCGTCATTTCACAACTTCAAACAGGGCCCAAAAGGCACATTTTGGGCCAGGAAAGCTAAAGAACGAGTAATGGTTGCTGGGTTCGATTCTCGCACCGTGACCTTGTACTAATGGGTTTTAACCCATTTGATTCAGGTGCGCGGATCCTCTCCAGTTCAGAATCGAAGTGGTGAACTAGTCGGCTTGGATCAATCAGTGGAAGCGCTTAGTCAGAGAACTTTGGTCATATCAGTATTTGCAGTACATTAATTGGTTGGATCCGGAAGCGATCCCAGATTTGGAATTGTCAGTCAACTTTGGAGCCTAATCACTGTAGGTGTTTTGTGGACTTAGAACATTAGCTAAGGTCAAGACCAGAGACGATACCGCCGGCGCCTGACATCAATTTGGGTGAACTGACAGCGAACCGTTATTGTTCTCAAAATTGTACTTCAACAGTCTCTACTCAAAATGCAACAGTCGGTTTCGATCATTATTGCCATTTCCGGGGCCCAGTCCCCCCTGTCTCTGGCTTGAGCTTAGGTAGAAGCCAGAAGTTCGTTGTATCTAGCGAGCGAGAAGAAACCGAAGAAGCACCAATTCTTGAACTTTGTATAACTGTGTTAATTTTCCTTTAATTAGAGATAAGTAAGGAAGGACTACCCAATCCCCCAGCTGTTTCGATTTCCCCAAATTCTGTCTCACATAGCATCCCTGAACTGAGTGTCGGAGCGAAAGCGGTGACCGACTTTCAGGGGCTCACCCAAAGACCGTCCCTAGGTCAATAGTTAGTAACTTAGTTTATTGTGATACTAGTTCGGCAGTCCTATTGTAAGGGTACGTATAAAGAGTAACAAAGCACGAGCATATAGGGTAACACACAGCATATAGGGAAATTGAGTTAGAAAGAGTTAGTAGAGTAGAAGGGTGTAAAAGGCGTTAAGAGTATCGACCTTGTCCCAATAGCTTAATCAAAGTTTGTAATATTATTCCAAATTGGAATAATATTAATAGTAATCTACAAGGGAAAATATCTGGCAACTCTGGTACAGTAAACCTGTACTGTATCTGATTGTACTGTAACCTATCCGTTGGTATTGTAGTAATAGTTGTTTTGAGCGCACAGAATTGTACCAATTATAACTGTAGTATTTTTCATTAAATTATCCGTTTGTTAGTTACCGAGTCTTATTACAAGCAACAAAGGCGCGTTGGCCTTCACATACGGTGCGTTTACCGTCTAGTCTTATTACAAGTATACAAAGGCGCGTTAGCCTTCACATACGGTGCGTTTACCGTACAGCTGCTAATCACCAGAAAGAACCGAAGATCCACTGAGGAAGAACTCATCCAAAGCCAGTGCTCATCAAGGAAGCAAGTGCTGACCCCGCTTGCTGCTCAATTGGAAATCATCAAGGAAGCAAGTGCTGACCCCTCTTGCTGTCCGTTTGGAAGTCATACCTCAGGAGCCTCAAACGAACTCACCGACGAAGACCCCTAACAAGGTTGGCTGCAGAGAATCTCTGATTTTGGAACACCACCTTTCAGAGATCTGGTGCTTAAGTCTGCTTCATTGCGAACAGACGTGCTGACCTTCCGTGTAAAGAAGATATTAGAGTCCAGAGCAGATCGTGTCTTGGATCTTGCTCACTTCATTACAAATATCTCTCAAGGTGGTGATTCCTTTTGGGCACATATTTTCATTTGGCGGCGTCAATCAAAATGAAATTTGATGAAACTTTCCGAAATAAGTTCTTTTAGCGTTCTAACACCCTCCACGCAATCCCGATTCAAAAATTCGAGATTTCCGGTCAGAGTGGTTTTTCCCAGTTTCTGAACGTTTGGCACCTGCTATACAGTTATGACTATATTCATGACGATCTCATTGCGCTTCACATTTTTGCTTTTTAAAGCAAGTTTCTAGCTTTTCTCTACTGTCAGATATAGCCGATTTTCTTGTTTTGGCGTCGAA
>JASAND010022648.1:0-57931 GCA_030248195.1 Trissonchulus latispiculum | reverse complement strand
TATATATATATATATATATATATATATATATATATATATATATATATATTGTTCCATCTGCAAAAATTCCGAAAAATTGTACTGCTAAAATTAGTGATGGGCACCGGATATTTTTTCATATCCGGATATCCGCCTATTTTGCGTTAACGGATATCCGGTTATCCGCCTATTCAAAACTTAACTTCAAGAAAAGTTTTCGATTTTGCAGTAAATTTTCAATTTTTCTGTCAATTTTTTTGCAGGCTGTGAATGTCTATCATGCAACCAAGCCGAAACCTTCGTTTCAAAAATATTTTCCAGTGAATTTTTGAAAAATATTTTAAAATTTTTTAAATTTTTGTCAAAAATTTGCTAATTTTTCATTGTTTTGACTGAAATGTACACGGATATCCGGATATCCGGACATTTTCCTCAAATCGGATATTATCCGGATATAAAAATTATCCGGATATCCGGATATCCAGTGCCTATCACTAGCTAAAATTTTCTACAAAACTTAAAGACAACCAAATGTAGTTTCATTGTATTCGTTAAAACGAGGAACTGTTAGACTACATTTTGATAAAAAGGTCGCTTCCTAACTAACTCTAACTCCTAAGTCCTCTAAATAAACGAGAAATAACGGTTCAAAGTTGATGACACCAAAAGCAACTATCAATTGCTATACTAATTGATTGCTTTTATTCACAAATTACTGGTTAAAAATTACTTTTTTAATGCTAATTTATTAAATTGGCAATGTACATATGTACGTATATATATACAGTCATGCACGGGAATTGGTTTTTTCAGTGACTTATGGAATTTTTACCAAAAGATCATAGAGTACATACTTGGCTGGTAGGCACACTCTCTAATACGGGTTGCAACGGTGTCCTTTGCACTATACTCATGTCCCAGCACAGTGCGCACGTTATATAAATTTCTTAATGCCCTGAAATAGCAATATCTATACATAGTCAGGGGGAGAAGTGAATAGGGAAGCAAGCCTCCAGCTTTTTCTTCGTTTGGATTTGGATCGGTTTGAGCATGTTATGAGTTGTTATGTTATGTTATGTTTGAGTATGAGTAGTTTAGGATTCGAAAAATTTTTTTGTCTCCCTCCCATTTGGCTGAAAACTTGCCCCTAGGGTAAATCGAGGTCGGGTAAATCGAGGTCGCTGCTTTCAAAAATCGAATCGAGAGATCTGATCGATCCGAGTAGAATCGATCACAAAATTTGTCTCCGATTTTCGCTGATTTTCTACTGATCGATCCATCCATCGGATCGATCTCTCGATTCGATTTTTGAAATCAGCAACCTCGATTTATATATATATCCTGGGGGCAACTTCTCCGCCAATTCGGAAACAAAATTTTTTGAACCATAAGGAGGGAGTGCCGTTTCGCTCTAGGACCTATCCATGTGCCTGGGGGCACCGGCACCCTGATGGTGGTGGGCCCAGCCCATTTAGAAGGGGGGAAGGTTTTTAGCTCGGCATGGGGCGGGGTAGTTGAGATTGGGTAGAGGGAGGCTAGCCTCTCCGTGGCGGGGGGTCTCACAGGGGTAGGAATCGACCGGAACTCCAAAAAACCGGAACCGGAACTGGCTTTAAAAACCGGAACCGGAACCGGAACCGGAACCAGCTCTTTAACACTACAAAAATCGAAAATTTTTTCTGACGTTTTGGACAATTTTTGCACAATTTTTCACTTCTTTGTAGTTACTAGAACATTGTAATAACGTTTGAATTGTATTTTATATAGTTATTTCAATGCAGGAACATGAAATTTGCAATTTATTAAGAGATTTTTGTCTTATAGCATAGTTAAACGTTACTACATTATAGCTTTAAAATTAAAATTTAAAATGAATTATACACGGTATGAATATGCTATAGTTATATTATCCGAGCACATTTTCGATGAATAAGCAGCATCTATATTCTTACATTCTATATACGAATTTCGATGAATAATTTAATCGAATGCAAGTTGACTTTTAAAGATTTACTGGAAAATAAAATTTAATTTCTTAAGTAGTTAAGCTGAATTTTCAATTAAGCAAAATAAGTAATACGTAGTTTAGCTGAATTTTCAATTAAGCTAAATAAGTAGATAGAACCAGAAACTGCTCTTACAGCTTTCGGCAAAATAAGTCACAAACATGTTTAGTCTTTATCTGGCTTGTCTGATAATTTCTAGTCATAATCAAAAAGTTCATTTAACTTTACTAGAGCGCTAGGAAAATTTGCAGCATTTTCAAAACCCAAAATAAAAATAATGATGCCATTTACATTTTCAGAAAACAAAAGATATTTATTACCATTTTAGTTTACTTTTATTCTCTGTGTACTTCAGACAAAATTAAAACTTTTCTGAAAAGTACTGTTCTTGTACAAATTAAGTATTGTAAAATCTAATCTGGTTATAAACTTAGATAACATCAGCTATACAAAATTGGACTTGCTTTTAATTCCTTAGCTTACTACATCTCAGTATAATTACTTTGTTATTGGAGTTTTCTGATTAAAATGCAAATGGTTGAAATATATATACAAATTTTCATCCATTAAGCATATATATAAGCCAAAAGTATTTTTCACAAGTTTCAAAGAAAGTCGAAATGCACAATTTCTCCAGCTTGAATTAAACGAAATTTCTTTCTTTCGGCTAGCTTCATCAGGATGTTTAAATTTTAAATGACGTTTCTTCAAAAGATTTTTAAAACCATTGCTATTTGTTCCATCCATAATTTTTTAGTAATTCTGTTGATCTGCGCACTGGATTAATTACTAAACAAAGAGCAATAAACTTACTTAGTCCATATTTAAAGTCCAGTCTCGATTTAAACAATTAAAAAGATTAAATTTAAGCTAAAACTGACATTTGATTATACACCAGCGCACTCTATAATTTTGAAATAGCATAGGTCGACGGTAAGGCTTCAATAATTTCAATTAGCATTAGGTATCTTTACCACTACTTAAATTTAAAAGTTTCGGCGGTCTTGTCACAAGAGTGCTCTTGTGCTATCTAATCTGAGTTATTAAGTATTATTTTTGTTTTATATATAATATATTAATATTCATAACAACAATACAATAGACATTATTATTACAAATTCGAACCATTCTAAGTAATGCAATAGCGCCGCAGGCGAAAATTTTTGAATAAATCATATTCTGGTTATAAGAGAATCGCAGCTTTTCAAAAAGTTTTAAATAAGTTTGATAAAATTTTTGAAAATTTTAATAAAATTTTGCTTTTGATAATAGGCTAAAATTGGTTCCGGTTCCGGTACGTTTTCAAAAACCGGAACCGGAACCGGAACCGGAACCAAAAAGTACCGGAACCGGAACCGGAATTCCGGTCGATCCCTGACAGGGGGTAATGTAAATTGTAGCCTAGTACATCTATGGCCCCCCACCCAAAGCTGAGCTCAAAAGCCCCTGCCTCCCCCCCTAAAATCGGGTCCTCCAAACCAAGTAGAAAATGCAAATTTTAAATTTTGCAATTTTTGAAATTTTGAAAAAATTCTAAAAAATGGCTAACAATCAGCACCATATAAGCTGCTAAAGATGTCTAAGGCATCCACATCCAGCCCCCCCCTCCTGTAAAACACCTCAGCACCTGTGGACAATTTGCCAGGGGCGGTTTTTTATTTTTCGCTTTATCAACTCTCAATTAAGAACAATGAGTTTTCAAGGTTGGATAATATCATAGTTTCACCAGGGGTGGGGTTGGGTGGGGGGTACTCATAGTTTCCCCAGGGGGGGGGGGTGGGGTTATCCCCCCAAAATTTTCGACCAAATTTACCCCCAGATTTTTTGACTATCCCTCCGCCCACTTTTGGTTACCCCCCCCCCCCGAACCCCCCAGTACTTTTTGGGGCCAAAAAGTTAACTAAATTTTGCTAATAAATGGTCATTTTTTCAAAAATTTTTCTCAAATTTTGGCTTAAAATCGGTTTAAAACGGTGTAAAAACGCCTAAAACGATAAAAACAAGCCTTGTTTTGACAAAAAAAGCGTTAAAATACAGAAAATTTTGCGTTTTTAGGCCATTTTTTGAATTTTCTGAGGCCCGAATTTTGGGGGGGGTTCGGGGGGTACTCCCCATCACCATAGTTTCCCTGGAACTTTGGGTCTGGGGGGGGTAAATCTTGGCTGACCTACAAACTGTTAGGGGGGGCACCCCCCCCCCAACCCCCCCCCCCCCCCAGAATTCGGACCTCAGAAATTTCGAAAAATGGCTAAAAAATGCAAAATTTTCTGTAATTTAGCCCTTTTTTCATCAAAATAAGGCTTGTTCTTAACGTTTTAGGTGTTTTTGCACCGTGTTAAAGCGATTTTAGGTCAAAATTTTAGAAAAAATTTTCAAAAAATGGCCATTATTCGACCAAATTTAGCTAACTTTTTGGGTCCAAAAATCGTTGGGGGGGTTCGGGGGGGGGGGCGTAGCCAAAAGTTGGGGGAGGGTAAGTCAAAAAATCTGGGGGGGGGGTAAATTTGGTCAAAAATTTTGGGGGGGGGATACCCCCCCCCCCCAAAGGAAACTATATATGCCCATCACATTTCGGGGATCGACCACCAAATTTTCGAAGTTTGCCCCCCACCCAAAATTTCCCGGGCAACTATGGTGGTAATCCCCTCACAAAATTTTCGACCCCCTTTGCCCCCCCCCTTTGCCCCCCCCCAAAAATTTTCGACAGCCCCGCCCCCAACTTTCGGCTATCCAAACCCACCCCCCCCGGAACTTTTTGGATCCACAAAGTTAGCTAAATTTTGCCCAAAAATGGTCATTTTTAAAAAAATTTCTCTAATTTCGACTTGCTCGCTTTAAAACCGCGTATAAACGCCTAAAACTGTCAAGAGAAGCCTCGTTTTCACGGACAAAGCGTTGAAATACAGACCCTTTATGCCATTTTTTGGATTTTCTGAGGTTCCAACTTTGGGGGAAGGGAGGGTTCGGATCCACCACCAAATTTCCAGAGCTCACCCCTGCCCCAATGAAAATTTCCGGTGAAACTACGGACAAAATGTCACATTTTCAGAAAAAATTTGGTCAAAGTTTGTGGCTGCATTTGCTAAGTTTGCGACCACTTTATTTATCCTTTTTACGGAACTCTCGTGTGTTTTGTTTAGTTTGTTTCGGATCTTGGCTCGTTTTCAAAAGGAATGACGGGCTTCCCTAATGATCTAGTTATGTTGTATTATAGTATTGTAGTGGAATGGTGTTAGTGCTGATGTTAGTAATTTGTGCTCAACAATCACTACTCACATGGCTTTCTTCAAAATTTCATAAAATCTCTTTTTATAAAGTTTTGCGCTGAACTCAAATTTTAAGTTAGCAAATGTCTTCTTTAGAAACTTCCAATATGTAATAGAATTAGTAAAATCCAATGTCAAAATTAGTTGAAATTGACAAAATATTAGCTAGTTGCTAATTAGTGCTATTGAATTGTGAAGAAGAAGATCAGCAATTATTAATGTAAACTTTGCCTGTTATCGAATGTCTGAGCAATAATTAGTTTGTCTATTTGTTTGTTGCCAAGCCAGAGTTGTCTAGTATTCGAAATCACTCACTTTTCTCAAATAGGGACGAAGATTTAGGCTTAATTAAAGAAAGAATTCTAATCCAACTAATAAAGTTGGAAAAAGGACACAAAATGAACATTTTTGCTTTTACAAACTTTGAGCTATCTATAGTGGTTAAGTCAGTATAAGCAAAAAAACCATTTTGAGGGACAAAAAATGGCCATTTTCGAGGAAATCAGTTTTTTCTAAATTACTGTCAAACCTTGTGAACAATTTTGTTCCATTTATACGCAATCGATACAGCGTCCAAGTGCACATAATGGATCTCTATTAGCCGGACTTTTTTGCATTCATCTAGAGATTTGGCCGGAAAACCATTTTGGCAAAACTGTGGTTAGTTTGTTGTGAACATCGATTTCTCAAAATCTACTCGACAGGTTCCGGAGATTTTCGCCAAAATGGAAATTCGTACTATTGCGGAGGGACGTTTTTCTTGGTTTTGGCTAAAGCGTTCACAGTTTCGAGATAATTTAGTACAAAGTTTAAAATTTTAGTGCTTCCGTGCATTTTGCGAATTTTCTCAACCCTTGAGTGATACTGACCAAAACCCGAAAAAAGGTCCCTCGGCGCATGTCCTCTGTATGATAGCGCAAAAAGAAATTTTGTCTGCTTCCGCAGTTTTGAAAAATCAATGTTCAAAATTTTTGGTATATATTTAGCCTTTAAGTCAGAAAATGTTTGCTAATTTTTTAATAATATTGCTGGTTTCGTAAGCTAATATGAATGTCCTGATTATAAGCTTTAAAACGATGTATAAAGCTCTTTTTAACTCCCAAAATTGCGAAAGTTATAGCGTTTTAAAGAATCACCACAAAAGCACTGCACAAAAGGATACCACCTCCTTAAGGTAGTGATTCCCTTTGGTCACATACAGTTTACGCCATTATTGCTCATTCATTACTTGGAGTTAAGAAGCCATTTTTATACCAAAATGTAGCTTGGCATTTTCTCTTTTTAATGCATGCCACGAAACTAATGTTGCTTTTCTAAACTATTTTTAACACATTTTAGAAGAAGTATAATTTTCCAGAATTTTTGCAGACTCAAGTAAATTTTTTCGCGAGACATCGGTTATATCATTCGATACCTCCATCAAATAGCTAGGGACGATTTTTTAGTTATTGTGAAATCGCTCTTCGTTGTAGAGAAATAAGCTGAAATGTGTGCGTAACCTGTATTTTACCTACTTTTTCCAAATTTGTCAAGCGATTACTACAGCTAGAAAGCAGCAATCGGCGCAACTAAAAAATCGTCCCTGGGTATATTTGTGCAGAACACATTTGTTCAGTAGCAGCCCTCCAGCTTGCATGGTGAATGCTCCACAATCTTTGGAAAAAAATTGGTCGTGTTTTTGCAAAAACTACATTTTCTATGATAGCAGCCTACAAGATAGCAGTTGGAAGACGATCATGCGTCGGATAATTTGTCCCTGTGAGACCTTCAGATCGACGCCCTTAGTTTGATTTTACGGCTTGCGTAATTCACGAAATGTTGGTTTATTTGATTTCTGCAAAAATGACAAGTTTTCGACGCCAAAATAAGAAAATCGGCTATATCTCACGGTAGAGAAAAGCTAGAAACTTGCTTTAAAAAGCAAAAATATGAAGCTCAACGAGATCTTTCGAATGAATATAGTCATAACTGTATAGCAGCTGCCAAACGTTCAGAAATTAGGAAAAACCACTCTGACCGGAAATCTCGAATTTTTGAATCGGGATTGCGCGGCGGGTGTTAGAACGCTAAAAGAACTTATTTCGGAAAGTTTCATCAATTTTCATCTTGATTTACGCCGCCAAATAACAATATGTGCCCAAAAGGAATCACCACCTTAAATAAAGAGGCAGCTCATGTAATCCCCTCCTGTTCGAGAATTAGAATTGCCCCAGCTTTTGTTTCTTTAGCTTTAATTACGGGAACTCTCTAATTATTGATGTTTGCTGGCCTAATCCTCGTTATCTCATTTAATATTTATTCTCCGTTTTGTTGCACGTTTCGGTCAAGCCACGAACAGTATTTTTATCATTTTTAGGCTCTTTTGGCCAGAAATTGGGGTTTCTAATGTTGAGTTCGGGAATATTAAGAGTTTGACTTATCAACCCCTGAGTTTGAGTTAGAGGGCCCTTTGCTACGACCCTAAAACATTTAGATAGTTAAGGGATTGTAAAGCACCTAATAAACTGGTCAGATCGCTGAACCGTTACTTAAGGTGCTGGTATCCTTTTGTGCAGCGTTTTTACAGTGATTTTTTAAAACACTATAACTTTCGCAATTTTGGGAGTTGGAAAGAGTATTATACACAGTTTTAAAGCTTATAATCAGGACATTCATATGAGGTTACGAAACAAGCAAAATTATTAAAAAAATTAGCGAACTTTTTCTGACATAACGGCAAATATAGACCAAAAATTTTTGAACATTGATTTTTTGCGCTATGATACAGAGGACATATGGGCCGAGGGACGTTTTTGGGGTTTTGCTCAGTATCATTCAACGGTTGAGAAAATTCGCAAAATGCACGGAAGCACTAAAATTTTAAACTTTGTACTAAATTTTCTCGAAACTGTGAACGCTTTAGCCAAAACCAAGAAAAACGTCCCTCCGAAATAGTACGAATTTCCATTTTGCCGAAAATCTCCGGAATCTGTTGAGCAGATTTTGAGAAATCGATGTTCACAACAAAATAACCGCAGTTTTGCCAAAATGGTTTTCCGGCCAAATCTCTAGATGAAAGTAATAAAGTCCGGCTAATAGAGATTCATTAAATGTGCACTTGGACGCTGTATCGATTGCGTATAAATGGAACAAAATTGTTCGCAAGGTTTGACAGTAATTTTGAAAAAACTGATTTCCTCGAAAATGGCCATTTATTGACCTCAAAATGTTTTTTGCTTATACTGACTTAACCACTATAGATAGCTCAAAGGTTGTAAAAACAAAAATGTTCATTTTTGTGTCCTCTTATCTTTCTTATCTTTGGGCCTAAAAATACGGGACTGGTCCCAGAATGTTAAAGAGCACGGAAATAGGTTATTTAGCAAATTTTAGTTATTTACGTAAAGGATTAAAGCTGTACGAGAAAAAACACCCGAAAGGAAACCAGCACCTTAAGACTGCAAATGTTTACTCATTAGCCCGAACCAAAAAGTATAGGTAGCATCAATCGCGCCTAGCTACAAGACACGGCAATTTATTGATACTAACAATGAGACTGAGTGTAAGGATAATAATAATAATAAGTAAAGCTGCAAACAGTGATAAGTGCAGTTTACAGTACAGTGTGATAATTATCAACAAACAGTAGAACAGTTTGCCAGAGTTGCCAGTATTCACTTTTACCCAAATTAGTAATTATTGATAGGGACAAGGTTTTGACTCTTTCACTCAGATTAGCTGCTTCTTCCTTTCTTCCTCTTATTGTCAACTTAACTGATTGTTAAACCTATCACTAACCTCTACTGTGCGGTCCCTATATGCTTGTGCGCGTGCTTTAGATTAAGACTCTTTGTCCGTCCTCCTTACCAAGGACAATAGTATAATAATAATAACTACAGAAAAGATAAGATTAACTAGTTTAAAGTTATTAGTAGTACAAGGTTCCGGCCCGTGGGTGAGCCCGAAATGCCAGTAACAATAGCACTTTCGGATGCTGTTCGGTCACCTGGGGCGACAATACAAGGGTCGGTCCGGTTGGGGGTTTCCTGGTAACGGTTACGGTGTTAGTACAGGGTATGCTTTTGTTTAATCTCTTCTTTAGTGCTTCTACCTCGGAGTGAATTCTTAAAACAGATCACAGGAACCATCCATTCCCAATAAGACAAGAAGAGCGGTAAGATTTTAAACCTGGTTTGAATTCAAAGATGCAAAGTTCGGATTTTCAAATTACAACAAGGTTCGAATTTTAGGAAATACCATTTTCCAGACAATTTCGTGCACTCTTGTACAAGAAATTGTGATTGCAGTATGATTTCACCTTGTGCAACTTGCTTCAGTGCAATTCAAATCGGAAACGTGAAATTGAGACTAGTTTAAACCTTTTCGAAACGATCATCCGTTTATTGTCTTGAAACGCATTCGGTGTTAATTTGTTTTGACATAATCAAATCTAGGACCTTTCGTTTTCCAGGTCTAAACGAGGAAGGTAACAACTTCCTACTTGTAACAAATATTAACTGATTAAAAAGAATTAACACACAGATTCGATGAAAGTGTAATAGCCAAGTTTAGGATCTCCGATTTCCCGGGTCCTAAACGAGGAAGGTAACAACTTCCTACTCTAATAGACATCGGACTTCAAAAACTGGTTAACTTCGTGAATCTTGGTAATTTTGTATTTATAGGAAGATGGTTTTAGCAAACTATTCATAATACTTACGTAACTAGCCGTTATTTCCCCTTATTTCCGATACACTATTGATTACTATTCAGTATTAACTAAAGTTATTAATTTAACGATACTTGTTATTACCATTTGTGAAGGGTTGTTATAACCCAAATTTGCAACGACTATTAGCTGAGCAAGGTTGAGCTTTTACCCTTGCTGAATGTTGTAAGACAGAACTTCGCTAGATTTGTCCGTGAACACAGGCACTGACATGAAATAGTGCCAGACCGTCATTGCGGTCATAATTATGAACGAAATTAGAGTTAAATATGACTGAACCAACTGAAAATGGCAATAACAACATGTATCAGTTTCGAACTAAAAGAGACAACATCGGGCATTATTACGAGCGAATTATAAGTTAAATATAATTAATTTGACTGAAAATAGTAATACTGACGTGTATTGATTTCAAACTAAAAGGAACGATACCGAAACTTTTAAAACTACTTCCATTATTGGTCTTACGTACTATTCTCATACATTTTTATACGTAATTTGCGAAAACAACAATTTTTAACAGATAATGCATTAATTTTGCGTAAAAATCAACTGCTGGAGAGATTTCCTTCATGCGATTTGTCCGCACTCTTAACAAAGAGTTACCTACGCGGACGAATCGAGGATATACCTTTTCCGACCGATAAGGACCTAATACGGGGTCCCTGTGACCCTAGGTCCCTCGGTCTGGATCTCATTTGCATATTTTGCTTTTTTGGACTTAAACCTAGGTTACCTACATAACTATGCATTAAAGAGTTTGCAGACATGCACACAAGATTTATCTACTAAAACTGCGTTACCTACGGTTATTTTCCTGCTTACTACGTGAACCTTGGCGTAATTTCGGTGCTTCACACATGCCACGTGCACAGTCAGTTATCACGCATTCCCACTGTCACATTCCTAATTATCGTTATCAATCGCACCACCTGAACTTGCAACAATCACATATACGTTAGTACGTCACAAATAACCTAATATTTGGCTACGTAATCCTATTTCTTAGCTAAACAAGGTTCATAAAGCATTTAAACAATTATTAGGTTAGCTACTTAATAACCATTTACACCACACTCATGCAACACTTATACAGACACTTGAATGGTCAATCAAAGACAATTATGCTACATTTATACTGCATTTACACACTCAGGCTGCCACTTAAGAAACAGTTATACCACATTCATACCGCATCCGTGCCTCATTCAGACTAGAATATACTCATACTATCCTCACATGCATTCATTCATGTGCATCTCAAGTACACCTCTTTCCTGCCTATTACCTGAGCATTATTCTCTTCTGGTAGAGCTCACAACCCTAATCCGGCAGGAGTTTACGTGAGTTACCTCATGCAAACACAATCACAGAAACTATCACACACGCATTTATACGCAAAAACACACATTCAAATAGCAATTCCTTAACCAATTACTACCTAACTAATTCTGACTACAAACATAATCATAGAAAATGATTTAAACAACGTTTAGTTCCAAACACACTTACTATTCTACTTCTTAGCTACTATTTTAAACATATTTTACCAATATTAACCACTAATTTTAAAGAAACTTTGTTGAGAAGTTGATGCGAGTTTTAAGGCTCTAAAACTCGACTTTTAGCGCAGAACTTTGAAAGACTTGTAACATTGTGAAAATGGTTTGAAGTTTAGAAAGCCATGTGAGTAATGATTGCCAAGCAATCATTACAAAACAAAACTACTAGCAACAGTTACATTAATTAGTGGGGAAGCCGGTCATTCCCCTTGAAAAACTTGATTATTTATAATTTAAAATGTTGGTCAATTGTTTTAACATCCGATTTAGAGTAGATTTCATTTTTAACGCCTACTAATTTTGGCACCGACCTAATGCGTCTTTCAAATAATTCGTTTATCTCAGTTAACCAGATTATTGGAATGTTGTTCGGCCGCCGAACAACATTCTTAGAATGTTGCTCGGCCGCCGGCCAACATTCACAAGAAAGTAAGCTGAATGTTCGTTTGTCGCCCAATTACATTCTTAGAATGTTGCTCGGCCGCTAGCCGACATTCTAAGAATTTAGTTGGCGACTAACTACATTCAAAAGAAAGTAAGTGGAAAGTAAGTTAACTGGAAACGAACACTAGCTACCCTATTGGCGTTCGCTCTAATCATAACGGCCATTGAATGACGGGTGCGGGGTGTATGACGCATGCGGTATTTGAATGTTGTGATGTGGGGTGGGGAAGGGGGATGTAAGGGGGAGGGGGGATGTGGGGGAGGGACGGGGGACCTGGGACTGGGGGAAACCTGGGCGAAGTGCGCTGGCGAGGCTATCGCATCCCTCCCTAAACATTTTAATGGGTTTAAAATACCCAATTCTGTTTAAATTCAAATTATATAGGTTTAATTTTATATTGTTTGTATTTGATCATATGTATTTTTTCAAATTATTTTTTGATGACAGTTTTCTTATTAACCATTTCAAATTATGTTTTGTGGCATGGAAAACGGAAAAATTTTTGCTGGGCATTGGGGAAGGTTTTATGGGGGTTTCTGTTTCTCCCGGGATGGTTTTGGGGAGGTCTAAGGAAAGGTGAACCTTCAGAAAAAGTTAAGGCCGACCATACTTTCCTTTGGGGAATATCCCCCAAATGTTTGACCAATTTTACCCCCCCCCCAGAATTTTTGACGTACCCTCCCCAACTGTCGGCTAGCCCCCCCCCCGAACCCCCTCAGCGATTTTTGGACCCAAAAACTTAGCTAAATTTGGCCGAAAAAAGGTAATTTTTTGAAACAAGTTTCTAAAATTTTGACTTAAAATCGCTTTAAAAGGGTACAAAAACGCTTAAAACGTGAAAAAGAGGCCTTATTTTGAAGAAAAAGGGCTAAATTACAGAAAATTTTGCATTTTTTGGTCATTTCTGGAAATTTCTGAGGTCCGAATTCTGGGTTTGGGCGTACCCATCATCACATTTCTTGGGTCGACCACCAACCTTCCAAAATTTACCGCTCCCCCAGACCCAAAGTTCCAGCGAAACTATGAGGGCGACCGGTGGGGCATAGATGTACCTTGAGAAAAAGTCAGGGTGGCTGCAGTCGGTTTTGGGTGGAGTGGGGTCCGGAAAACTCAAATTTGGGGGAGGGGAAAATTTTCTACAAAAGTTTAAGAAAAAATTGCGATTTTGCTAACAAAACGCTATTTGCAACCAAAAATTATATAGAAATATTACAATTGATCTGTTTACGTATTTTTTCGAAAAAATGGAGTCACGCCTAGGGGTCAGTCTATTTTATGGGGTTTGTGGTCGGAAAAAGTGAGTTTACGGGACATAGGTGTACCTTGAACAAAAAGTTTGGGGAGGGGGTAGCCGAAATTAGGGTGGTTGTGTTCAGCCGTTTTGAAGTGGGGTGGGTTCCGGAAAAATCAAATTTGCGGGTAAAAATATAGAATATTAAAAAATTTAGACAAAATTCGCAAATTTGCTAAAAAGCCGTTATTTACAACTATAAATCAACAATATTTCTTCATTTTTGCTCATTTATTCGAAAAAAAACTTGGATTTTTCCAAAAACTTTCGAATTTTTACTAACTTTGAGGCAAATTTGAGGGTCGGTCTGGCAAATTTGGGTGGTGGGGCTTGGAAATTGGCCATTTGGGGGTGGGGTCTGCTTCCAAAATTTCGAGGGTGGGGTCGGCACTTTTCCATTTTGGGAACGTTCCGTCGTCCCCCCAAGTACACCTATGGGTAAAAAACTAAAGAATATATATATTAATATATTACATTAAATTAAATTAAAATTAGAAAAGATTGTGATTACTGCAAGACCCCCTCCTCTCTGCCTCCCCTAAAATTTTATCCAAACAAGAAGAAACCTGCAAAATTTTCGGTAAAAGTTAAACTATGGTCTGAGGGTTTATTTTCTCAAAAATTGTTAGGAAAGTGGTATCCCGCAATGGCGTCAAATACAATCAGTGGCAGCATAGGTGTTACGGGGATTTGGGTGGGGGGCCTCCTCCGGAATTTGTGGGCTCCCTTTTTAGATCCCAACCCCCCACGACCCAGGGTATTTTTTACGGATTTTTTCCGGTGGGGGGGCCTCCCGGGGGGGGGAAGATTTTTTGCAAAAATGAGCCAAAAAATGATATTTTCTGGCGTATTTTGCATGGTGAAACGCAAAAAGTTCTCAAAAATGCCAGGACTTAAGCTAAAATAGCTATTTTTTCGAAAAAATGTCCGGCGAAGCCGAAATATTTTTGAAAATTGACCTGGTTTTCGCAAAAATTTGGGCCTTCAAAAAATCCCGGGGGGGAAGCAAAAATCCCGGGAGGGGCGATTTCGGGGGGGAAAGGTCAATTTCGGGGGGGGGGGGGCAAATTTTGCAAAATTTTTCAAAAAAGTCCGAATTTTTAGCTTTACGTGTTCATTACATTAGATTACATTACATGTTCGTGTTCATTAGAAATACACGTTTGTAACTGTATTATGGACTTAATGGCTCAATATTGAAATTTTTGAGGGGGCGAGGAGGTTTGGAGGGGTCGCAGGGTATTTTTACAGGGGCGGGCGCGGGTGGAAGGTAGGTGTAGGTGTACCTCAGGTTCAGGCTACAGTTTACCCCTGTGAGACCCCCCCACGAGAAGGCCAGACCCCCCACCCCCTAACGAATTAATTTCGAATTTTTTAAGCTAAAAATGGCACTTTTTGGACATAAAATCGACTATTTTCGACATCAATCTAATGAAAAACCACTCGTATTGCGTTTTAAAACCTATTTTCCATCGTTTTCACTGTTTCTAAACAATTTTTTCAAACAATTTTTGAAAAATTACAAAACTTTTTGCAAAAAGTAAGCATTTTTTCTCTTGTGTGGACCCCATTTTAGGGGGGTGGGGAGAAGGTCTGGGCTCGGCTTGGGGGGGAGTAGTCGAGGTCGGGTATGGGGGGTGGGGGGTCTGGCCTCTCCGTGGGGGGGGGGGCTCACAGAGGGTAAACTGTAGCCTGGTACACCTATGGGGGGCCGCCCAAAAGTCCGAGTGGCAAGGAATTTTCTAGGGGGGGGCGAAAATTTTTCGAAAAGTATATATGCCAAAAACAGCGCTATTTTTCTGTCATATACATACTATAAAAGTTGATTTTTATATATAGCAAAAATATGCGGATTTAGTGTTGAAGAGGGCTAAAATAGAGTAAAAATCTCCGGCGAAGCCGTAAATAGTATATACGTATATAATCGCCAAAAAAGTTCGTTTTTAGTGCAAAATAGCGCTTAAATAGGCAAAAATTGACTAAACATATCCTGCGAAGCTGGAAAATTTGTGAAACTTTGGCCTTCAGAGCGATTTTTTCAGGGAAAAATTTGGTAAAAAAAGGGGCGCCCACTTTTTTGGGGGGGACGATTTTTTTGGGGGGAGGGTGTTTATGGGGGCTGGGTTTACTTTACTGGGGGGGGGCGGGGGCGGGGGGCGGGTGGCCCCACTTTTCGGTTCCCCTCCCCACTCGACCTCTTCCTCCCCCCCCCATCCGGCCCCACCCCCACTTTTTTGGGCTTCCCCCCACTCAGTGGTGCTCTGAAAATGCCAAATTTTTAGGAATTTTTGGTCAAAATTTTCAAAATTTTTCCGGCTTCGCCGGAAATTTTGGTAAAAAATCGTCTATTTTTATTTCTAAAACTTTATTTTTGAGCACTTTTTAGCATAGTTATAGCAGTATGAGTGCACAACAGGCTATTTCTATTGCATTTTTGGAAATTTTAGACCATTTTATCCCCCCCCGCTTTTCGACCTCCCCCCCCCCTCACTAGTGGGGGGGCTCATACAAGCCATGAATTAATACATGAAAATAATCCGTAGGGTTGCCATTCTTCAAACTACAAGAATTTAGTTTCCTATTGACTTCCTGATTGACTATATATTTTTACGGAGTTTTCCCGCGGAAGGAGGCATAGCTGAAATTTGGATTTGGGTTGGGGGGCCCTCCGCCGAAAGCTTGGGGGCGAGCCCCCTTTTTCAGACCTCCCCAAAAACACCCCAAAAAAGTATTCGATTTTTTTGCCAAAAATAGCATTTCCAGCCAATGCTCTGACAGTGTATTTTTTAGGGTCTTCCGGGGGTGGGGCGGGGGGCCAAAAATTTTGATGTTTAGGCGTTTCTTTGGAGGTAGAAACGTTTTTTCTCAAAAATGCCTGGACTTAGGCTAAAAATACATGGATAATTGAAAACGGGCTTAGACTTATATAATTATACGTATTATATATATACTTACTACTAGATCATAACCTATTCTTCGTTGGGCTGGGCGTTGGGGGCATAGTGCTGCAATACTTTCCTCTGCAGTTTACCGATTGAGGCATTGTAGGGCTGTGTCTTTTCTTTTCAAACTCCCATCTCAACGTTTTGTTAAGTATATAAAAATTTTACTCAAGACAAAAGTCAGAACTTTTGGATCATAGCAATAGCTAAAAACTAATACAGTTATGCATAATTTAGCCCAATCAACCCACTATCTGAAATTATATAATTCGCGTTTCTTGCATTTTTCTTAAATTATTACAAAATACAGCTCAAACAGTAATACTAGGGACATCAATTTAAAATACTTCAAAAAGCGTAGACTGGCCGATATTCGGTAACTATAGCTCTCTGCTAAAGCCGGATTTTGACTGGTCTCTTTTCGACTACATGCAAGCTCGGTTTTTATCCTTTTTCTTTTTCTAGGAATCAGATTTTATATTCAAACAGTAATTTAATTTAAAATACTTCAAAAAGCCTAGACTGGCCGATATTCGGTGACTATAGCTCTCCACTAAAGCCGGATTTCGACTGGTCTCCTTTCGACTACATGCAAGCTCGGTTTTTTATCCTTTTTTCTTTTTCTAGGAATTATTTTTATAATACTAGGGACATCAATTTAAAATACTTCAAAAAGCGTAGACTGGCCGATCTTCGGTGACTATAGCTCTCCGCTAAAGCCGGATTTCGACTGGTCTCTTTTCGACTACATGCAAGCTCGGTTTTTATTCTTTTTCTTTTTCTAGGAACTAGATTTTATATTCAAACAGAAATTTAATTTAAAATACTTCAAAAAGCGTAGACTGGCCGATATTCGGTGACTATAGCTCTCTGCTAAAGTCGGATTTCAACTGGTCTCTTTTCGACTACATGCAAGCTCGGTTTTGTATCCTTTTTTCTTTTTCCAGGAATTATTTTTATAATATATTTAGACAGTAACACTAGGGACTTCAATTTAAAATACTTCAAAAAGCGTAGACTGGCCGATATTCGGTGACTACAGCTCTCTGCTAAAGCCGGATTTCGACTAGTCTCTTTTCGACTAGATGCAAGCTCGGTTTTTATCCTTTCTTCTTTTTCTAGGAATTTTATATATATTTTCGGACAGTAATACTAGCCAATATTCGCCTACATACACGAACGCGAACCAGCACCTTAAAGTTATAAAAAATGTTAAGTGTTGTATATGCGTATTTTTGTGTCCCATTCAAGTCTTGCTAAGCGAACAGTGTTTACTAGTAAAAAGTGGCCTATTTGCGAAAATTGGTAACCCTATAATTTTTTGTCCCTAATTGGACACATTAATATGCAAGAAAACTTTAGCGGACACATTTTCCTAGGAAAAATGGCCTCCTTGCGAAATTGCTAGCCCTTTTAATTTTTGTTAATTGGCCAAAGTTTACTTGCAAGTTCGGTTTTTTATCCTTTTTTCTTTTCGTAGGAATAAGATTTTATGTATTCAAACAGTATATAGTGGGGTTTTTTAGGCAAAAATAAATGGACGGGGAAGAGGCTGGGGGGCCAGAAGTGGGAGGGGAATAAAATGAGCTAAAAATGTCAAAGATTAAGCACCAAAATAGACGATTTTGGACCACGACAGTAATAAAAATTTTGACGAAAAATCCTAAAAATTTCGCAATTTTGGGCACCTGAGTAGGGGGGGCGAGTAGGGGGGGAAGAGGTCGAGGGGGGGGAACCCAAAACGTGGGTGGAGGCGCCCCCCCTCCCTATAAAAAACCCAGATATAATACTAGGGAATAGGGAATATATATATATATATATATATATATATATATATATATATATATATAATACACTTCACAAAGCGAGATATTTTTCCAAAATGAGTCAAAAAGAAATTTGGCGTATTTTGCACGTAGAAACGCAAAAGTTCTCAAAAACAATAGGATTTGGGTTTTCTCTGGGCCAAAAAAGTGGGGGGGAGACCAAAAGTGGGGGATATATAACGCTAAAAATACCGCAAAAATTACGTGGGTTCCTCGTGCAATGCTACAACTAAGCTCGAAAGTGCTCAAAAATCAAGTTTCAGTACCAAAAGTTGGCAATTTATGGGCACCTGAGTCCTGATAGTGGAGTGGGAGGGGGGAGCCCAAAAGAGTGGGGGGGAGAACCCAAAAAGTGGGAGAGGCGAAGCGCCCCCACCCCCCACTAAAGAAAACCCAGTTTGAGGTAAAAATAGTCATTTTAACGAAAAATATCTTTAATAAATTTTGGCAACAATATTTATATATATATACAGGGTAATTTTTACAGGGCCCCCCCCGAAATTGACCTCCCCCCCCCCGAAAATGCCTTCCCTCCCCCGAAATCGCCCCCCCCCCGGGATTTTGGTCTGCCCCCTTAATGAGGTCTACATTTTTTCAAAAATGGTCAAATTTTCAAAAATTTGGCTTTCTACGTGCAAAATACGCCAATAATACCAATTTTTAGCTCATTTTTGCAAAAAACCTACTGAAAATTTCTCCCCCCCCCCAGGGAAGCCCCCCCCCCGAAAAAACCCTAAAAATACCCTGCTAGGGGGGCAATGTATGCTGTTCGCTTTTAGCGGGATCGGCGGGCTGGGGGCGCCCCCCACCTTTTGGGATCCCTCGCTCGGCCTCACCCCACATTTTGGGGATTTGTTTTCGGGTAGCGTAGCTGCTTCCGGGGGGGGGGGGGAACAATGAGTCAACAATGGTATTCTAATTTTTTGATGGCATTGAAGATGGCATTTTGCATGGTGAAATGCTAAAAGTTGTCAAAAACGTTAGGATTTAAGCTAAAAATAACCATTTTAACGATTTTTGAAAGTTTCCCTATTTTTGGCATAAAATTGGGCACAAAGAAATCCCAGGGGAGCCAAAATCCCGTGAGGGATGGCTTATTTTTAGGACAGAATTTATAGGGGGAGGCGATATCGGGGGTTTAAAGTCGCCGTCCCCCATCGATGGGGGGGGGTAGGCTCACCAGAACTGGGGGGCATATTTTAGAACAAATTGTAAATTCAGACGTTTCTTTGTGTAAAAACTGCCGAAATCGCTAAAAACGAGTGATTTTAGGTGGTTTTTTTACGCCAAAATAGCGAAAAGTTTGTTAATATTCCGGGGCAGCAGGAAAAGTTTTGAAAATTTAGGGTACCAATTGTGTAATCTGGCATTTTTTGGGTTTATGGTTGGGGACCTCGAATGGGGGGGGGGGGTTGTCGAGTGGGGGGCACCCCCTCCCCTGTAAAAATAAGCCAGGAAGGGTGTAATTTCGTGGGGGGAGGTCATTTCCAGCGGGATCACCTTTTTGGGTCCCCCACTCGACCCCTTATAACCCCCTCCACTCGGAACAACCCCCACTTTTTTTGGGCTTACCGGAAATAGTGAAGAGTTTCTTGAAGAGCTTCCCCCCACTCTCCCTCAGGTGCCCAGAAAATGCCAAATGTTAAGAATTTTTGGTCAAAATTTTCAAAATTTTTCCGGTGTCGCCGGGAATTGTTGGACAAAAATCGTCTATTTTGGTGCCAAAACTTAATTTTTGAGCACTTTTAAGCTTAGTTATAGCAGTATATGTAAAAACAGGTTTTTTATACGGTATTTTTGGCATTTTTACCCCATTTTATCCCCCCACTTTTAAGCCTCCCCCCGCTAGTTGGGGGCGTCCCCCCACTTATTTTTGCCTAGAAAAATCCCAGCTTCATCTGGGTTTATTTTAGGCAAAAATAAGTGGGGGGGGGGAGGTCGAAAAGTGGGGGGGGGAATAAAACGGGCCAAAAATGCTAAAATGCTCTATAAATAGCCTGTTTTCCACATACACTGCTACAGTCCCGGCTAGAAGTTACGTGGCCAGGTGCTCGCAGTCTACTCGCAATCTGGTCGCAGTTGTTTTTGACAATTGTTATTGCTACTGGTTGTCTGATCTTTTGCCGCTAAGCTATTTTACGTATATACAGTGCGCGCCAAAATAAATTGCCGTTTCACTTACAAATCTTATGGCTGTCACCTGGGGTTTTTTTACTGTGGGGCGCCCCCCCCCCAGTTTTTGGGTCCCCTACTCGACCTCCCCCCCCCCACTCGTTCCCCTCCCCACGTTTTTGGGCTCCCCCCACTCACCCTAAGGTGCTCAGAAAATGCCAAATTTTTAGGATTTTTGGTCAAAATTTTCAAAATTTTCCGGCGTCGCCGGAAATTTTTGGTAAAAAATCGTCTATTTTGGTGCCAAAACTTAAGTTTTGAGCACCTTTAAGCTTAGTTAGAACAGTATATGTAGAAAACAGGCTTTTTATACGGTATTTTTGGCATTTTTAGCCCATTTTATTCCCCCCCCCCCACTTGAGGACCTCCCCCCACTAGTGGGGGGCCTCCCCCCCACTCTTTCCCCCAACTTATTTTTGCCTAAAAAACCCCAGGTCACTGACATTTGGATTACACGTTTTGTTTACATAAGGCAAGTTTAACACACAGATTTGTAATGACAATGTCACTGAAATCAAATCACTTTTGTTAGTGAAACGGCAATTTATTTTGGCGCGTACTGTACGTGTGCGCAGAAAACTTGCTGGCTTATCTGGGCTGATTCTAGGGATTTTTTCTTGGGGGAGGGGGGCTCTTGGGGGGGTCCTCGGGGGGCGAGTCATTTTTGGGGGGGGGGGCGAAAATTTTTCAAAATTTTTCTAAAAACATGCTAAAAATGCGCTATTTTTATAGCAATCGCCAAAAATAAGGGGATTTAGTGCTTAAATAGGCAAAAATCGACTAAAAATCTCCGGCGAAGCCGGAAAATTTTTGAAAATTTGGCCTTCTGAGCGATTTTTTCAGGGCAAAAGTTGGTACCAAAAGGGGCACCCACTTTTTTGGGGGGGGGGGCGATTTTTTGGGGGGCGAACGATTTTGGGGGGGGAGGGTGTTTATGAGGGGCCCCCCCAGTAGAATAAGCCCAGCTTATACATAGAAAAAGTTAAGTCAAAGGTTTTTACTGAATCATGTATATAGCAAATATGTAGAAAAAGTTAAGTCAAAAATTTTTATTGAATGCTGTACTATATAGCAATCTACACATTCGTAGCTCATGTTAAAGGACAAACTATACATGAAAATGAATGGCAAAAACCACACTGCAAAACAGTGGAAACGCGAGCAGGTCCCGAGCCAGTCTCGGCTAGCATGCTGTAATTTCTTGCCGGGACTGTATGACTATGCTTAAAAGTGCTCAAAAATCAAGTTTTGGCACCAAAATAGACGATTTTTTACCAAAATTTCCGGCGAAGCCGGAAAAATTTTGAAAATTTTGACCAAAAATTCCTAAAAATTTGGCAATTTCTGGGCACCTTAGGGTGAGTGGGAGGGGGAAGCCCAAAAAAGTGGGGGTGGGGCCGAGTGGGGGGAGGTGCTCGAGTGGAGGGGCGCCCCGCCGCCCCCCCTCCCAGTAAAATAAACCCAGTTCATTTTCCTAAAATCTATACATTTTAGTTTTCTGCATTAAAAATAGCTGTTTTGTGTTTTCCCCAAAAATTCCGGGTGGGGGAGGGGGTTAATCGGGCAAAAAGGCAGGGGTTGGAACCCCTATAACAACTCCGAACCCCTAAAACAACTCCGAACCCCTAAAACAACTCCGATGGGTGCGCCCATGATTGTGGGTCGGTCACGGCAAAAATGGATCAATTTCTGGGGTATTTTTTAGGGTTTTTCGGGCGGGGTGCTTCCAGGAAGCTGGCTTTTTCCTACAGGGGGTGGGGGACGCCGCCAGAAATTCGTCCCACCCCAGACTTGGGTCGCCCCCCCCCCCCAGGATCGTCCCCCCAGGATTCGGGCCTTCCCCCCCAGAACTCCAAAGTGCCCGGAAAAATAGGGTTTTGAGGGTAAATTTTGAAAATTTTTTCCGGCTTGGCCGGATTTTTACCTATTTTTAAGCATTTTTTGGCTATTTTAAGTTTAAATTTAAGTTAAAAATAGTTTACTTTTTAGCTCAGCAGCAAATTGAAAAATTTTTCTCCCCCCCTCCCCCAGAGTCCCCCACAGAAATTTTTGCCTAGGAAAAAGCCAGGGAGGGGAGGTCCACTTTGCTTATTCTATCTAGAGATTGTTTCTTGGTGTTTCTTGGTGGCCCCCAAAATCGCCGCCTCTCCCCCCCTACTGGCTTACTTCTAGGCCAAAATTTATGGGGGGGGGCGATATGAGGGGGGGCTCGACGAAGCCCCCCCCCCATCGATGGGGGGGGGCTCACCGAAAATGGGGGGCATATTTTTTGACAAATTTTTAGGTTTTTTGCGTAAACAATGCTAAACATCGCTAAAAAACTAACTAATTTTGGGTGTTTTTTAACCTAAAACAGTTGAAATTTAGGTAAAAATCCGGCGAAGCCGGAAACTTTTTTGAAAATTTTGGCTAAAAATGGTAAAACATGGCAATTTTTGGGGTTATGGGGGGGAGGTCGGAATTTATGGGGGGCTTTTTATGGGGGAGGAACTCCTCGAATGGAGGGGGGAATCGAAATAATCACGTTTAGCAGAATCTGGGCCTGGGGTGGGTTATCCTGAAAAGATCCGTCGAAATTAAGGGGAGGGTGGGCTCCTCGAATGAATGGGGCCCGCCCCCCTCCCTCCAGTGAAAATAAAAAATGACAATTTTTAGCAATTTTTAAAAAACTGTTTTCAAAAGTCACTAAAATTTGCTAAAAAATACAAATTTTCAGTGAAAATCGCTGAGGGTCTACCCTTTTTTTGCTTTCTGGATGAGAGGGTCTGCCCTTATTTCCTTTTCGCTGAGGGGGTCTACCCTTTTTTGTCGGTCTGGGGGAGGGTGTCTGCACCTCCCCCCGTTCCTCCACGTTATCGTATGCTGGTAATATGTATGCGGGTTTATTTTCAGATGTATGAAATTATTTCCGATGGATAGCCGTCGTAGGAAATCCCCGTTTGTTTCTGTCACTGGCCTTTCTGTAGCGAAGAAGCGGAAACCTGAATCCAAAAGTGACTCAGTGCGGTTGAGATCTCGTTTCCAAGCGGAGACAACATCTTCTTCCGGTCAGAATTCTGTTTTGCCGGTCCAGTCTCCTTCCAGGCAGGATAGGTCAAATCGTCGCAATCAGACTGGGAATATCAGATCTCATTTCCGGAATGCTTCGTCATCTTCATCACCCCAGCGGTGCCAAGATTCGTGGAGTTCAGAAGTACGGCAGACGGTTTCCGTTTCCGTTGTTGCAGCTCGACCTTCCAGCTATGTTAAGATGACCCGATTTGGCTATAACTATCGTAATATTTCTGACCCGGAGTGCCCTCTTTTTCTCTACTACCCTATTGATTTTCGAATTCCTGGAACTAGTCTCCGGTTTTGGTGCCAACAGCAGATCATGATTTATGTCCAAATGAAACAGTTGGGTCTGGACTTCTATGCGGATTGTATTTATCGTGTATCAGCGGACAGCCGTTCCGCTGTCGATGACATTCGAAACCTATTTCGCTCATTCTCTATTCCCAACTGTCCTGCATGGACTCTGGCTCGCGATGAGGTGCGCTTGGCTATTCTGGATTTGGCTTATGCTCAGTGTCAGAGTTTTAAAGACTATCTTGTAACACTGCCACCGTCAGCAATCTTTGTTGCCGGTGGTCGCGATAAGTTTTGGCAGACTGGGACTACCGGCCCGGTAGCCATGCGGAAAAGCCCTGGTGCCTGGCTGGGACTTAACCATCATGGTGTGATCATGCACTAGAAATTTTATCTTCAGGTTTGTAATGTAATTTATGATTTGGAGTTTGTATATTTTTCCAGATGTTTTCTGAACCAAGATACTCTTAGGCTGAAACTGGTCTTTTTCTAGGGATTTTTTCTTTTGGGGGTACCTTGGGGGGCAGACGTCAGAGAGGCGAGCAATTTTTTTGGTGAGGGCAAAAAATACAATTATGCTAAAATTTTTTAGTTTTTATATTTAATTTTTACTGCAAAACATAACCAGGCTTCGTGTTAAAAAGGCAACAAATTAGTAAAAATTTTCCGGCGATAACGGAAAGTTTCTGGAAATTTCGCCACCAAAGGGGCGCCCTGTAGTTTTGGAGAGAAGCGAAATTTGCGGGGGCGGGGGGTCGTTTATGGGGGGACCCAATAGAATAAGCCCAGTAACTTGCGATGCTGCATGGCAGGCTGTTTCGAATGAATTCATAAATTCTCTAAAACGAAAATTTTTCTTAATCAATAGGAAGCACGATGTCGGGGGACATTATTTCCTGGAAAGTGTGTTCGCGGGGTGGAGCGGTACGTGTTAATGGAGGACACTATTTGCTAGTAGTGAAACCTAGTAGATTGATGCTGCACACCTGCGGTAGTTATATATACGTTAGCCAACTCTTGCTGGAGTTGTCCTTGGTCTGTCCTGGTCATGTGTGTTTAATTCTATAACCCGATTGGTCGGTATGTAACCAGCTTCCGCCGGGCCCCCTTTCCGCCCTGAATGGGAAGGATCTCCCCGTTCTTTGACTGACAGAAAGCTGACTTTCTAATCTTTGCTTGTTCTAATAACCAATAGGAAGTACGGTGTCCGTGGGGGACAGTGTGTTCGCGGAGTGGGGGGTGGTGGTACGTGTCAATGGGGGACACTATTTGCTTGTAGTGAAACCTAGAGCATGGATGCTGCACACCTGCGGTAGTTATATATACGTTAGCCAACTCTTGCTGGAGTCGTCCTTGGTCTGTCCTGGTCATGTGTGTTAAGATCCGGCGAGATTATTCTATAACCCGATTGGTCGGTATGTAATCAGTTTCCGCCAGGCCCCCTTTCCGCCCTGAATGGGAAGGATCTCCCCGACCTTCCTGCGGAAACAACACACTAGCAACTATGGCCAAGGTTTTTGCCTTTTTATCACATCAAACAGGCACTGGAAAGGGGCAGTTAGTGTTATATAATACTTTTCTTAAGTTAAAAAAGTCTACAGCTTTGGAACTTTTCGTTTCCAATATGTCTTCTTGTGCTCGGTGCAGCTTAAAACACCTAAAACTAGGCACATTTTGTTCGAATTATAATCCGCGTCAGTCAAGTCATTGTCCGGGGAGGGTAGTCTATGTCAACGTCCAGTGTCATCTGCTGTCCCCAGGATGGTCAACCTAGCTTGACCAATTCTCAGACGAACCCGTCCTGTCCGGGTCACCGGGTCTAAAAACAGTTAATTAATAATATCATAATTTTGTTCTGCGTCTTTTCTAGCTGCAACATGGGGTACGGTATAACAGCAAATTCAGTCTGAAAGATTTGTGCCAGCGAATTGTAATCCCGCATCCTGTTCGTGCTGGCCTGATTGTTTCAAACTCGCTGATGAAACATCTGTCTTGGCTGGAAAATTCCGACCTAGCCATTCAGGGTGGAAAGAGGATGGAAGACTTGCCAAAAATGCTTCGCGTCAGAAGGATCCGCGTTACGGACTATGGCTTTATCATAGTTAATTTGGCAACGCTGAATATCCTTGACACGTCCAAATGTCGCTGGGAGGAAAGCTTTCGCACTATGCGAGACTTTCTCTTGCGGAAAGGTGTGGCTCCCGCCAAGGTTTTTGTTTCGTCTCTGATTCCGCAGGATTATTTCTCTCTTCCTGCCAAGACATATGTCGACTTCGATCAGTTTCTGGAGCAGAGCTGCCGTGCTGCTGGTTTCCAGTACATGGCAGTACCTGAAGACCTGTTCTTTTCACCTGAGGAGAGTCCTGCTGCACGAGGCCAACGCAGGCGACATTTGGATCTTGATCCTATCATGTACGAGGAAGATAAGCTCCATCTTTCCCCACAGGGCACACGTCTGATGATCGATATGTGGTCAGGATTTTCTCCGGCGCTGGGCTCTTGCAGCTATAGCCTGACAACTGCCAACTACCAGCAAGAATGTAAGCCGCCATCATGTCAGTATGCACGGAAACGGCAGGAATAAACTGTGGATGTGAATTACCTAGTAAGTGGATATAGGGACAAAGTTGGTGTAGAGTGATTGATAAATTTATATATTATATATATTGTATATTATATATTATTATATTATTTATATATTATATATATATATATATTCCCGGAGCGATGGTTAAATCCGGACCCACTTTTGAGGGTCACAGGCTTAGTGGTCCAGTGGAGGCTTACCGACAGCATGTTAGAATAGAAGCTTAGAATAGTGCGTGCTTTTACCCGTCTAAGCCTAAGCCATTTCTTAAAAAATCAAAATTATTATTAATGTTTTAATTTCAGATTTAACCTGATAATAGCCATGTTCTGACATACCCCGATTCTTAATTTTAAATTGTCCTGATTTAAATTTCAGTGTCCTGATTTAGCGGCGCGTGTCCTGACATATATACCCGGATTTTAGGCCACTTTTGTCGTGATATTACCATCGATTCAGAAAAAAATATATACTGGTATTTTTTAGGGTTTTGGAAGTGGTGGGGGGCTTCGCCCCCTCCCTCTAGTGAGGGGGAAGTGGGGGGGGCGAGCCAAAGGTAAAAATATACCGAAATTTTTAGCGGAAAAATAGCATTTTTAAGGTAAAAACGCAAAAAATCGCTGTTGCGACGGCCCTTGAGCTTGCTCTTCCTCCACTTTGTTTCTACTTGCGTGGGTTCACGTAGTGAAAGTCATGTACATTGGTACACGAATTCCGACAAAGCTTGATGAGACTGTGCCTCCGTAGCTCAGTCGGCAGAGCGTTTGCCTAGTGCGCAAAATGTCGTGGGTTCGAGTCCCACCGGAGGTCCGAATTTTTCGGACCTTCGGTGGTACATGACTTTCTTCTTCTCTCATTTAAGCTTAAAATGAGCTTATAAGTCCATAAATTAGCTAAAAATTGCGACAATTTTTGAAAACTTGACCTCAAAAACCTAAATTTTTGACACTTTTGGGCGACCCCCAAAACAGTGGGTGGGGGCTTGCCGAAAAGGGGGGGCACCGAAAAGTGGAGGGGGAACCAAAAAGTGGGAGGGGGCGCCCCCCCGCCACTAAAAAATGCCAGTATATATCTGTATATATATATACATATATATATTATACAAATATATAACGTGAAAATGGATCTATATCGGTGCCCGCCTTCTAGCTAGGCTATATCGTTACTCTAGCGATTTTCAAACGGCCGATTGTAGGCTTATTGACACCATTGGAGGCTTGGAATAGAGAGCTCGGTGTTTTTACGCTAAATGGCGAAAATTTCCTGAACATTCCGGCGAAAATCTTTGACAATTTAGTGTGTTTTACTGTGCTTTGTTAAAATTTAGGTTATTATATTATATATTTTATTTTATATTTATATATTCTAGGGTAGTTTTATAAGTGATGCATGCATGGATTTTGCATTTCAGGGTGGCCTTGCCAGCCTAGCTTGTACTGTTTCCAACGAATAGCACAGAAGCTTCCCATTTTCCTGACATTTTTTAGATTCTATTTTGTGGGCATAATACAGGATATTTTTAGGGATTTGGGGGGGGGGGCTTCCGGGGGGGGGAGTAAGAAATTTGGGGGGAGGGAGATTTTTGCAAAAAATGAGCTAACAATTGGTATTTTTTGTCGTATTTTACACGTAGAAACGCAAAAAGTTCTCAAAAATGCCAGGATTTAAAATAGCCATTCTTACGAAAAAATCTCCGGAGAAGCCGCAAACTTTTTGAGAATTTGCCTAGTTTTGGCAAAAATTTGGGCTATCAAAAAAGCTCGCGGGGGAAGGGAAGAAAAATATATACCCTGTAATGTTTGTGTGAGTGAACAATTTTTTGTATTTCTTTATTATGTAATATACTGTTAACTGATCAAGTTTTGTTATGGTACTATCCTATCCTCAAATTAATTAGTTAGTTAATTCACATGTCTTTTTTCCTTTTGCTTGTTTTCCAGAATCAAAAATTTACCATTTATACCATTTCTAATTTAGTAGATTTAAAGTGTCTAAACAACTAATAATTATATATCCTTTTTAGCCTTCTTAAGAATTTCCAGCTTTCAGTTATATATATATATATATATATATATATATATATATATATATATATATATATATATAAATGTGTGAGATTGGGTTGCTAGTGTCTAGAAGCTAGTTTGCCGGTTTCTGGTTTGTTATTTGCTAGTATGTGTATTTGCTAGTATGTATATATATTCGTTGAGTCGGGATGGCCTAGTGGTCTAAGGCGCCCGTTAGAACTTCCAAAACGTCACCGTGCGTGGTTCGATTCGATCCCTAGAGATCACATCTCTGCTCTTACAGGGATTTTTTTACAAAATTTCACCTGTTTTTTTGTGTTTTTAAGAAAATGTGTTTTTTTAAATCTGTGTTTTCCCTGAAATTCGCTTTTCGATGATGAATGAATGATGAATGATTTCGAGGATGAAGTTACCATATCCGACGTGTCACTCCTGGCTCCAGGGCTTGAGAATCGAATACCTTCACCCCATATCCGGTGGCAGGAGATATCTCCAGGGTTACATCCAAACCTTTTAATATATTTCAGATTTTTTAATTTTTAAGTTTCTCGGGGTATATATATTGGTTTATTGGTTTATTGTTTTTTCCTCTAACGAAGAAGGGTATCCAATTAGAACAGACTTAAATATTCTTGGGAATGGGGACAGGTCGGTTTTGTGTTCTCGGCTGAGAGGGGGAGGCTATTCAACTTTTTAAAATGACGTCTCCGTCTCAGCAGCTTATTGCAATTGGCAAACATATGTACGTACGTTTTCAGGCTTCTTCAGAAAGGTGGTTTAAAATTATGCAAACACACCCCTAAGTGTGGACGCCAATGCTATCCGAGGTAACCTTGGGTAGGCACTACTGCCACGTGCATACTCAATGTTGAACATGTATCTCGCATAGGCATTAATGTATAAGTGTATGTCTTATTGGCTTATTTCTTCCAGAGTTTACTTCCAGCTCGTCTGATCTCTTCTTCAGGGTTATTATACTGGGTTTATTTTACTGGGGGGGGGCGGGGGGCGCCCCCCACTTTTTGGTCCCCCCTCCACTCGAGCACCTCCCCCCCACTCGTTCCCCCACGTTTTTGGGCTTCCTCCCCCACTCACTATAGTGTGCCCAGAAAATGCCAAATTTTAAGGATTTTTGATACAAAATCGCCCTTGTTGGAGCTAAAACTTGACTTTTGAGCACTTTTAAGCATAGTTATAGCAGTGTATGTGGATTTGTGCATTTTTATCGAAAATACTACAAAGAATGAAATTGTAATTTTGAGTTGAGGACAGCTATTTTATTGTATATAGTTTGTTTTGTTTTATTGTTTACTGTGTTGTTTTGTTTTGATTGTTGTTAAAACGGTAGTATATGGTTTATTGCAGTTTGTTGTTAGTTTGCAGTTAGTTACATTAATTGCAGTTTAGGCGTCTATGGTCCAGTGTACATCGTATTTGTTTTCTGTTCTGTAGTTAGGCAACTGCCTAAGCTTAGATTAGGTTAGGCTTTGATCACTTTAGGAGGGAGTTCGTTCGAGTATTGGTGGGTCAACGGTAGTGTTTTAGAACGGCTGCGCAGCCGGTGTCCGGGCGACGGCCGGCCTTTCTGAGTGTCTGGCCGTTCAACCTGCCGGCGGCTGGCCGCCGGCCTAAGCACAGATTTGAAGTCAACACTGAAATTTTAGCACAGCAAAAAATTTAAGACTGAATATTAATTCAATCACACAAAATAAGTTAGAAACCGTTTCCATTGACTCTGTTAAATGCAAATTATAAATGTTTTGCAATTTTCTAGCTCAGTTTGCCTTTACATACTGAATAATATATGTGAGCAGCCGCCGGCCAAGTACGGCAGGCCGGCCGTTGGCTGGCGGCCAGCCGACGACATCTTTTGGCGACTGACAGCCGAACGCCGGCGAGCTGAAACCGGCCGTTCTAAAACACTGCTCAACGGCATATAAAGCCAATGCTGCCGGCTGACCTGTTTGTTCGCTGTGTTTGTAATTGTCCTGTTTGAGAAATTTTAATTTTTTGGCAGCATGTTGTGGTGCATAGGTGCAAACATAATCGGGTCTTGAGTCTTGACCAGTCACGTGCAGGACGGGAAGTAGGGGGGAGGGGTGAACTGACGGCGTCCGGCCACCGGTAAAGCGAATTTTTCCGTTTTTTACCCAAAAAACGGACAATCCGGATTCTGGGGTTGGGGGGTGAGGTTTAGCTCTGAATGGGATGAACGGGACTTCCGCAAGCACATGTATTCTCTTGTTTCGATTACCACGTACATTTTTGCGCCTTCAGTACTACGCCTAATTTTGTAAGAGTGGAATAGGCAATCGCATTTCTCCATCATTCCATGTGTTTATGGGAACGGACATTGTCTAAAGTTAGAGTCAGGACAGGAATAGGATTGTGATGTTTAGTCTGTCGTAGCTAACACGGCATCGTGCCACGGATAGTTTGTAGTTATTTAGAAGGAGTCGGTCGGTTCAATCTTGGAAGGAGCCGTAATTTGAGACCATTTCAAACAGTAATCCACATCACATAGTTTGTTATTTGTCCTGCTACATTACTTGGAAGGGCTGTACTTTGATCAACGCGCAGTTGTTGTGCTTCCGATCGTTGGTAAATGTCAATTGATCTGGACACCTATTAGGCGACCGTATTCCCCGATAAAAACTATTACATCCCCCCGACAACTCCACAGGACCTGGTGCGAAGGATTGGAACCGAGGTGTCTGAGGCGGGTCACATCCTCCTGTGGGCAGTGAATTAGGACATGGCTCAGGTCGTCTTTCCTGGGCAATATTGGCAGAAAGGAATTCCGGAGGTACCAATTCGGTGCAGGTGGTACCGATTGAGGAGAGGACAGCGCAGAACGCGCTATCCCGTAGCTGGGAGAGGACACTCCTCACATCCCTACTTAGGAACAACTGTTCCCTGATGGAAGGAGGGGGGAGGACGCCACAGCCACGTGTTTGGGAACTGAGGTTTGATTGTCAGTACTAATATTCGTGCTTTCGAACCAGATGTACGGTGTGCACTGCAGCATCACTGTTTTCTCATCCATGTTTGGTTGAACCATCCGTATAGACTTTAATGTCAGGAGGGTAGTTGAGGTTATCTTAGCAGCGAGCATCCATAGAGTGTGGCTTCGACAGTGTCGCTGCGTCGGATAGAGAGCCTGAGGTCGTCGCCACTAAAAAGGCCACCAGGATAATGCACACATTTAATGCATATGCATAGTATATTAAGTACTGCGCGCTGAGCACACTACCTAGCTTCCCCTTGAACTCTTGTTTAGCGGGCACAGTTTCCTAGGAAAAATAGACTCCTTGCGAGATAGCTATCGCTTTTATTTTTTATTAATTGGACCAAAAACCATTTTTAAAATTTTCTCAGAAATTGAAACATCTTATTCACATTCTGAGGCAACTTACCTACTTCCGTCAAAATAATTATTCTAAAAATCAGTTTTTACATACTTTTAGAAATTTCAAACAAACGTTAACTACTAGATATTGAAGCCTAACTTGTCCTCCGGCAAAAATTCCTAAATTTGACCTTGACATTTGACATTAGAATTTTTTGAAAAATTGCACGAATTGGCTTAAATAATATTGTTGCATTAACTATTCAGCTCTGCTTAAGGTGCTGGTTTTCTTTCGGGTATTTTTGACTCCTACGGCTTTGATCCTTTACGCAAAGGGCTAAAACTTACAAAAGAACCTATTTCCGTGCTCTTTAACATTTTACGACCAGTCCCGTATTCTTAGGCCAAAAGATAAGAAAGTTTTGGTTTTTGGCCTTAAGCTCCCAGTAGGTAGACAGGACACGGGATTGGTTGGTATGGCTGGAAAGAGGACTCGAAAATGAACATTTTTGCTCTTACAACCTTTGAGCTATCTCCAGTGGTTAAGCCAGTATAAGCAAAAAACTGTTTTTAGGGTCAAAAAATGGCCATTTTCGAGGAAATCAGTTTTTTCAAAATTACTGCCACATGTTAAGGACAAAATTGGCTTAGTTATACTCAATCGATACATCGTCCAAATGCACATTTTATGAATGCCTATTAGCCGGACTTTATTGCTTTCAGCTAGAGATTTGGCCGAAAAACCATTTTGGCAAAACTGCGATTATTTTGTTTCGAACATCGATTTCTCAAAAACTACTCGACGGATTCCGGTGATTTTCGGCAGAATCGAAATTCGCACTTCTGCGGAGGCAGACCACTTCTTGGTTTGGGCTAAAACGTATTCAGTAGTAAGAAAACTCAATGCGAAGTTGCGAAATTTTGTGTTACTGAGAAACCTGCAAGAGAAACCTGCAACTTTCACAGGATTGACCTGTATTAATGAAAAAAGGTGGCAGCTGCGGGGGCGACCGCTCCCCAAAGTATTTTCGGCAGGGAGCGGCTGTTACAAAAAATCACCCACAGGGTGCTGAGACCAAAAAATTTTCAAAACTTTCAGTCTTCAAAAACTATGATTACTCGCCCCTTATATACTCATTTTGCGTTATCAGCTTCGAGTAATGACTTGTATAGAAAAACCCAGTGAAAACTACAGGTTTCATTTGTATTGAATACTAATCCAACTTAAGGGGGGGGGGGTCCATTTTTGGCCAATTTTTCGACCATCTCCGATTTCGCTCATTTTCACATATTTTGTTGTCTGAGTGGGATATTTTAACGAGTTTTTGAAATTAAAGTAGGATCTCTTATGGTTGTGGAGTAATTTCACCTCAAAGTTGGGGTCTGCATGTGTTAAACATAGGAAACTGAAAAAGTGGTGATTTTATTCTTGCGCCAAAAAAATCTCTCGATGAACGTTCATGAATCTGTATAATTTTGTACTTAGGTTGTAGCTACGATCATGAACTGCGGTATCTTGGAAGTAGAATTTTGATTTAGGCCCCTAAAAATTTTTAAAAAATTTTTATTTTAAGTAAACAGTGGAAAATCGTCAAATTTCAACGTTTCTTGTCAATGAAACCTAGGGTCGTCGAAAAGAATTGTAAACTACTCTGATTCAAAGGCCTAAATAAAAATTCTAATTCCAAGGTTCCGTAGTATTTGAATAGGCGGTTCCACTGATACCAATTGTTTAATTATTACTCCCATCAGTTTTGAGATTTTTTTGGCGCAAAAACTTGAATTTTTAGCAAAACTTGAGGGTTTATCGAAAATTTGGCCAAATTACGACAACGGTATGGCCAAAAACTGCCTTTTTTGTATTTCAACTTGTGTACTCATGCCTATGGATCAATTTGTAGCATGATTTATGCTGCCAGCGATGCCCAAGTACCTCTCAACGCGCCAATCGGGACCCTCAAGCCTCGAATTTCACAAAACAGTGATTTTTCAAAATTTTCAAAATATGGCACATTATACATCAATCGAAAGCTCTCAGTGCAGGGATGAATTCTTCTCATAGAACCATGGCTCAGAAATGCTTCTGTTTTAAGTTACGCGCTAATAAATATTTATTTACATTTTTGAAGACAGGGGCCTTGTTTCTCCGAAAAATTCTTTAAAGAAGCTTCTGATCATGTTCATCCGCCTTGAAACTCTACGAACATGGTTTTACTAATATTTTTAAAGGTGTGTAACAAAATAAGGTGAAAACATCAAGTATATTTGCGAAAAATTGCCTCAGTTAGCTGCAGCACCCTCGTGCTGGCTCATATTCAAATTGCACACAGTTGATGGCTCGTAACTTACGCAGAACTGAACGAAACAACTCAAAATTTAAACTTGATGTGCACAACATATATATGTGGCTAATTTATGTGTGAAAATGAGCAAAATCCGTCACCTAAAAATTTTTCATGGTGGACCCCCCCCCCTTAAGCCCGGTTCATGCTCGTTGTCCTTTAGTGCTTTGTGCTTCAGGCAGTGCTTTGTGCTTTTGGTCCTTGTCCTCCGTCCTTTAGTGCTTTGTCCTTTAGAGACGGATGCTTTGTGCTTTGTCCTTTAGAGACGGATGCTTTGTGCTTTGTCACAGTGCTTTGGGCTTTTGTGCTGTAGCACAAAGCACTGGATAGCTCATCCTCGTGCCAACGCACAAAAGACGATAGGCATAAACTATCAATTGTCAAGTCAATTTATTTATTTGCGTATATACGCAAAATAACTATTTTATTTAGCTTAAAAGCTAAAGCATTCTAATGTTTAATAATGAAATAATTAATATATAATGTACTAAATACTTTGATATCAAAAATATTGTTTCCAGCTAGTAAAGTATTTTGCGAGTAACACACTTAAAGCAGCTAATTAGCTAAAACAGGCTGTGGGAATTACGTAGTCAACTTATTAAGCCTCCTGCTTATTTAATTGCCCGAGCACTACTAAAGCACTTGTTAAACATCTCAAAGCACCTCCAAAGTAGTGCTGGGACCGGTTCCGATTTTTGAAACCGGTTCCGGTTCCGGTTCTTGACTACCGGTTCCGGTTCCGGTTCCGGTTCCGGTTCCGGTTCTAGCTACCGGTTCCGGTTCCAATTGGTATTTTTTGATAAAAAAGCTAAAATCACACGATTTTTTATTTTTTGCCAATTGCTATAAAAACTTAATATATTTAACTGCACAAAGCTATGAACGTGTTTTTAAAAAGTGTTTTTGCTTACTTTTTACTATTTATATACAAATATTTACTGTGAAAAAGATATATATGGTCTGTTTCATTTTTACCAATATGTTGGGGAAATTTCAGCTACCAGAGCTTACCAAAATACTAAGTATTCTCAATCTAGATAAACATTTAGCTACTGCCCTTCAGAAAGCGAACGTCGCACAGAACTTTCCTAGATCAATTTCAAGCAGTCCAATAAAATTTGCTTATCGATCCAACAGCTATATACAGTTACAACATTGCAAAGCTTAATCATTGAAAAAGCAGCTAATCTCATCTCGGGGTCGAAGATTTTATGAGATCGAAAACTATAGCAGGAAACATTGGGGAAAATCGTTGAACGAGAATTAAAACTTTTCGAGCACTTATGCAGCAAACAGGTACAACTAACTTCATACCTTTAAAACCAAAAATTGTATGTTACAATAAATAAAATCAAGCTGCTAAGTTTTTATTTTACATAGAATTTGTTTTAATTTTGTAGCTGAAATAAACAAATTTGTAACAAAAGAGCGCTATTCCCTATCAAATCCTAAACCTATATATAAGCAAAAAGTACTAAAATATGACTATGAAATATGAAAATTTTAATAGACCGTCAAAGGCATTCTTTTTCGGCACCGCTAGCCAATTGCTATTAATTAAATAAGAACGGCACCTCAGGGATACTGTTGCTCAGCTTAACCCTTAATCTGGAGTTGCGCCTTCACTATACTGGTTTGCTTCAGTTGAAGTTTGCACACAAAAATTGCAGAGGCAACAGCTAAAGCTGAAAGAGTTGCCGTAAAGCATCAAATCGTTAATGCTTACCTTTGTCATCCTTAAAGAAGAGTTAACACTGAATACACCTTAGTTTTTCTTTTTCTATAACCTTTTCAGAAAACTTAAAACATTGACTGAAAACTGTTATTAAAGACATCGTAAAATTGATATCAAATCTTCTGCCATTTACACAACATTCAAAAACAAAATTTCATATCTAAATAGAAGTACCAAAATAAAGTTAAATTCCAAATGCTAAATTCAAATTCATAAGAAAATTTTAAAATTTTACAAAATAAACCTTGATTGAAGTTTCAAACATCCAAAATTAACACTAGAACCGGCCGGTTCCAAAAGCCACCGGTTCCGGTTCCGGTTCCGGTTCTAAAAATCCTACCGGTTCCGGTTCCGGTTCCGGTTCCGGTTCTACCGGTTCTTTTGGAACCGGTCCCAGCACTACTCCAAAGCACAAAGTGCTACAAGATGAGCATGAACCGGAAAAGCAGAAAATACAAACCACTGTGCTTTAGAAGTCTCTTGAGGGTGAGCATGAACCGGAAAAGGACATACCACTAAATCACAAAGCACTGCGACCAACAACCGGGCTTTATAATCCATTCTACCAAAGTATATATATCCGGTAAAAATACGAACGTCTTGTAGAAATTACAGGACGTAATCTGTATTCTCTACAAAATCTTTTGTATTTACAACAGGCAAAACTGACTCCTATTGTTTTCACTGGAGCTTTTCTAAGAGTGACCAAGTACATGAGAAAACCAACCCGTAGCAGCAATATTATTTCACCATAAAACCCCAATAAAGGGTTGACCCCGCTCGGTCAGGCTCTGTTACATCACTAATCCCTACAACCTATGTCCTACGTCTCTCCTACATATCCCCTACCTACCTCATGATTAACAAGCGCAAACGCCAGCAGATTTACTTGATAAAGATTTACATACTCTATCAACATAAACACAAAGAACGCACAACAACATTAGGGGAACACCAGAGCAAGTCATAGACATATATAAAAAGAATACAACACGAAAACGTTTTCACACACTCCATGACGAACAACGAAGGACAAGTCCCAAGGCCAATACTGCCAGAGGTGTATAATCCACCAACAAAGCTTCAATAAATTGTCAAAAATAATACGTGTTAGTGTGTTTGTTGTAACCGCGTCAGAACCTCAAGGTTTCCAAGATTTAAAGATAAAACAACGTTCAACCTAACCACTGTGACACATCCTCCAAAAAACAATAACCGACAAATATGAAAGATCTTCAAATAGGTCTTCCAACACTAGAATAAAGTACAATGACTGCAAAAAGCACATTACGAGTCAAGTTATCAAGTATCAAGTATACAGACAAGAAGGTTTATATACTATTATTATATAATGTAATATGGCAAAACGTAAACATAGATGTGCAGCCTTGTCGACTGTTTTGTTTAAATACAGGGCTGTTGCGCGGTCATTCCCAGAAAAAAGGAATAAAAAAGAAATTTTGAGACCGAAAAAAAGGAAAAAAAGGAATTTTTCCAATGAAAAGTAGCAATACCAACAAATTTTAGAGGCAAGTTTTTGTCATTGTTGCACAGTATTTTCTTCTCAAGAAAGGAAGCACACATGAAGAACCCGTTTCCGATAACTAAAACCAGACAGTTATAAAATGACCCTGAATCACTTCCGTGAATCCATCTAACCCGCTTAGGGTCAAAATCTATAGTCACGGATTTCGCTCATTTTCGCACACAATATAGGTACATATGTTTTCAAAAACAAGATAAGATATGAGAGCTCGAAACCAAACGGTGACAGAGATATTCAGGGTCAAAGTTTGAAAACTTGAAAATTTCTGTGATTTGCCGGTGTCACAGGGAAAATTTTCCCCCGTGAAAACTTTCCCCCCGGAAAAATTTCCCTAGGGAAGTTTTTCCCCCCGGAAAAATTTCACTAGTGAACTTTTTCCCCCGGAAAAATTTCACTAGTGGTTTCTTTCCCCCCGGAAAGATTTCCCTAAGCAGAAATTATTTTGCTGTATGTATTAATTGTAAGTTATTTTCAACTACCATAAACATTACAGTTTTGCTCCGTATTTTTATGTTGAGTAATTAATTATTTTAGTACTTTATTTGTCCGCATTTAACAACGCAAGAATAACAAAATGAATAAATAATTAAGCAAAATGAAAATATGCAAATTGACAAAGTACAAATGCTGGAAAATAAGTATCAGCGAAATGAAAATTCATAAACCCCTGGACTTATTTCTTTAAACAAAATAGATTAAAATTAATTCGCTATAAAGAAACACAATGTTAGCGGATTAAATTTTAATCAATCTAGCTAAAATAGTTAAGTTAAATAGTTAATCTTGAACCATCATTGCCTATTCAATACTTGGTGTTATAAGGACAATTTTATGTAAAATGTAAGCTTTGGCTTTTGAGTTTTTAATGGATGCAATCAAGCTAATTTTGGGCTTCTAGAATCAAGTAAACAATCTCCCCATTAAATAGTAAAGTAAGCTATCCCCCCCAACGTTTTATCTTTCTCAAAACTTGAATAATTTAACTAAAATTTTGCATGGATTCTTTCCAACCCATATTTAATTGATTGGTAATAAACTTTTAAAAACTTTAAATTGTTAACTTTTCCAAAAACCAAAAAAACCAAAACATTTTTTGCCATCAATCTTGGTGAAACATTACAGTAGTTTTCTGGGTCGTAAACATGAATATTAAGTCCTCCGATTCGAAACTAGAGCAAAATCGCTTAAGGTGGTGGTATCCTTTTGGGCAGTGCTTTTGTGGTGGTGTTTTTAAAACGCTATAACTTTCGCAATTTTCGGAGTTGGAAAGAGCTTTATACATCGTTTAAAAGCTTATAATCAGGAGATTCATATGAGCTTACAAAACTAGCAAAATTATTAAAAAATTAGCAAACATTTTCTGACATAAAGGCTAAACATAGACCAAAACTTTTTGAACATGGATTTTTCAAAACTGCGGAACCAGACAAAATTTCTTTTTGCGCTACCATACAGAGAACGTATGGGCCGAGGGACGTTTTTGGGGTTTTGTTCAGTTTGACTCAACGGTTGAGAAAATTCGCAAAATGCACAAAAGCACTAAATTTTTAAAATTTGCACTAAATTTTCTTTAGCCAAAACCAAGAAAAACGTCCCTCCGCAATAGTACGAATTTTCATTTTGCCAAAAATCTCCGGAATCTGTCGAGCAGTTTTTGAGAAATCGATGTTCGAAACAAAATAGTCGCAGTTTTGCCAAAATGGTTTTTCGGCCAAATCTCTAGCTGAAAGCAGCAATAAAGTCCGGCTAGTAGGGATTCATAAAATGTGCATTTAGACGCTGTATCGATTGAGTATAAATGGAACAAAATTGTTCGCAAGGTTAGGCAGTAATTTTGAAAAAACTGATTTCCTCGAAAATGACCATTTTTTGACCCTCAAAACGGTTTTTTGCTTATACTGACTTAACCACTGGAGATAGCTCAATGGTTGTAAAAGCAGAAATGTTCATTTTTGTGTCCTCTTTCCAGCCATAACTGCCTATCCCGTGTCCTGACTACCTACTGTGAGCCTAAGGCCAAAAACTAAAACTTTCTTATCTTTTGGCCTACAAATACGGGACTGGTCCCAGAATGTTAAAGAGCACGGAAATAGGTTATTTAGCAAGCTATAGCTATTTACGTAAAGGATTAAAGCCGTATGAGTCAAAAATACTCGAAAGGAAACCAGCACCTTAAGTTTTGCTAAAGTTACCATTAAGTATATATCCCTCGTCCCAACTGAGGATGAATTTTCGGAACTAATCATAGAAGGAGTACAATTTTTCAGAATGTAGCTAAAATGTAAGCTCAAACCAAGTTAGCTGGATTTCCAGTCGCACTTTTGTGCTTTGTTACAGCAGGAGAGCAGTCAGTTAGCATCACTTTTAGAAAGACCTGTAAGATGAGAGTCGCTTCCAAAACTTTCTAAAAGATCGCTTAAAGAACGCACTCTCTGTACGACTTACAAATTGCGAATAAAAATAAAATTTTTAATCCGTTTAATCCGACCATTCTAATCTTAAAAGAAATAGGCCCTAAGATTCAATATGATAGTTGAAACCTCAGCATACACTGGCTGAATGGATTAAAATAAATTTTAATTACACTGATTTTTAACTTTTTCTAATTCATATGCACTGCTAAAGATTGGAAAAGAACAGCTAATAATAAAATATCAAATTAATTATTAAGCATAAAATTAAAGCACGAAACAACGCTGTAGTTGTAGAAGAATTTTATGGAAGATGTCAGATAGGTGTAGTAATACAAGAGTTTAGATAAAGCGCGACTTACTACTCATGCCAATAGCTTAATCGGGGGGTTAAGTTTTGTTCAGACAACTTGAATAAAGAAAATTGAATTGTAGAAACAATGAATACACCCAGCAGACAATAATTACAACAACCTCTAGTGAAAATTTTCCGGGGGGAAATAATTCCCTAGGGAAATTTTTCCGGGGGGAAAGAATTCCCTAGGGAAATTTTTCCGGGGGGAAAGTTTTCACGGGGGAAAATTTTCCCTGTGACACCGTCAAAGGTCCAAAATTTCGACTTTGAAATATCGCCAAAAATACTTCATTCAACAGAATTGCACCAGAAAGGTTATTTGCACTCTCTGATATGTCCTTAACAGGTATAACAAAGTTGTAGCGCTGTATCTTTCACACAGCGAAAAATTGTTCTGCCACAAACTTTTTAACTTAACTTTTTCAATCTCCTATGTTTAACGCATGTCAAGAACACCTTTGAAGGGCTCTGCAGACTGATAGAATCAATATAATACACAAAACGCTCTGGTCCTGTTTTGAGGATCCATTAGGACTACAAAACATGTGAAAATGAGCAAAATTGAAGATGGTCAAAAAATCGGACAATAAAGTGGTGTGTAAAAATCAACGAGATCGGAGAAAGTCGGAAAAATGGTCCAAAAATGGACCCCAATTAAGGGGGGGGGGTCGCCGGGTACCAAATTTTATAGTCACCGATTTCGCTCATTTTCAAGTGTAATATACCCCCATATGTGTCCAAAAACAAGACACATTTTTAGAGTCCAGGGTCAATCCAGTTAAGAGATATTGCAGTTCAAATCCCTACAATTTAGTATTTACGCCACTATGCCTCGCTAAGGGCTTCGAAGACGTGTACACATAGGATGACAAAAGACTACGGTATGGTCAATACATCAAATTGAAGCCTCTATCTTGGGCTATTTATTGCTGTGCAAATGACAATGATACGTCAAGCAACGAGCCAGAAACGGCGTTTGAACCATTTGATCATGCTCCTTCCGACTGTTATTTACTTCAAACTTTAATGCGGCTTAACTTTTTCATACTGCTTTGTAGAGACTTGGTGCAAGAAGATAAAATGTTCAGGACATCGAGAGCTTCAATTTGATATAAAATTTGGCTGTATTTGAAAAATTTGAAAATTTGCGATTTTTTGACTCTAGGCCTCCGTCATCGGACTAAGGCATGAATCCACAGTTAAACACCAGCAATTGCAATTAAATTTAGCGCACATCTTCCTTTCATATGGGCAAACTGGCACACCGGGCGAATTTGGTTGGAATAGCTCGGCTTTCACCCGACTTATGGACCATTATATCCAAAAAATTGAGAAAATGACGTATTTTGAGGCAAAACGCCAACGCGGTAACCAAAAGTATGAACTATCCACAAGTAGCAGCATGGATTTAGGGTATGGAAATTGAACCTCTATTTGTGTACTGTGTTAATATCTATACGCGAAATCTGTGCAGTAAACGGTTAGTTCAGGCCACGACGAAACGTTTCTTTGGTGACGTTTTTGTAAGTCAAATTTGTGCAAAAACCGGCTTCACCCAACTTTGAAAATTTTTAGAAAATCGCTGAGCTAACACAAAAATACCTCATATAGATATTAACACGCTACCTAGTCCAGATTAACATTTTGCCCAGCTATAGCTCGTTTTCTCTTGCACAGCGCTCAAACTTTTGGTTACCGCGAAATTTTCCTAACTTTTTCATTTTCCTATGTTTAACACATGCCGGGGCCACCTTTGGAGGACTATTGTGAATGATAGGGAAAGTTTTGCAACAAACGCAACTGTCTTGTTTTGGGGACCCATGGGGACTACAAAATATGTGAAAATGAGAAAAATCGGAGATGGTCGAAAATTCGCGACCCCCCCCCCCCCCCCCTTAAGTACGCTTTTCATTTCTTTCTTTATTTTCCACATCAAGCTGAAGATAAACTCAAACAAAGCTCAACCAACACCAACCGAAGTTTGATCAAGTAAAATAAAACCTAAAAAACATCTTTAAAATTAAAATCGAAACTCCGGCGAAGCCGGAATTTTAGGAAAAAATACAGGCAAAAAAGTAATTTTTGTCTTAAAATCGTGCAAATTCTTTCATTTTTTGAACATCAGGTAGAATAAAAAGGAAATAAAAGGAATTTTGGGCGAAAAAAGGAAATAAAAGGAACGCCTCGAAAAAAAGGAAATGAAAGGAAAAAAGAAACCGCAACAGGCCTGTTAAATAATTTTGAAGTTAGTTAATTTTGAAACAAACATTTTACAGAAGTCTACAACTGCAAGCAGAACAAGTCAAGCGAACAAATGAATAAGACATAAAGTTACCGTTTCACATCAATAAAGCAGGACCGCAACGAAATATTTGGAACAAGAAGCCGAAACTATCTAAAAGCGGCAATCGAATTCAGGAGCAGCTAATCACTGGACAAAATTTTTCACTGGTAAGCTTTCTCTTGAGACACTAATGTTAAGTAAAATCTAGTGCAAACAAATCAGTTTACTACACTGCTACTGAATGGACGGATACCTGTGTTTAAGATATACATGAAATGAATGAAATACCCAAAATAAAGCGGCAAATGAGAAAAAATAACAGTGCACTTATTAGGACATACAGAATGCAGGGGTATTGTCTAGTTTACCCCAGGAGGGGGATAACCCAATTTCCCTCCACTCGACACCTTGCCCCCCCAATTGGATCTAATTCTTTAAAATCGATTCTTGCGATATTTGAATCCAGCTTGGTGCTGATTCAACTAACTTGGTTGAAAATACCGTATCATCAAGGCCGCACCTAGGGGAAGGTCCAGGGGTCTAGAACATCCCCTTTTGGGGTGATAAAATGGAATATTTTTGCAATTTTTATAACAAAAACAGCCATTTTTAAAATAAAGAAATAAATAAAGAAATGCAAGAAATAAACATCCAATGTACTATTTTTGGGCAAAAAAGCAAAAATTCTTCAACTTCTGGGGAGCTCCGGCATACTCTCCACTCAGACCCCCCGTTGCATTTTACCTTGTACTCCCCCTTTTCTAAATCCTGGATGCGGGCCTGCGTATGATGGCTATATTGAAGTGTTTTCCCGATATAACAACAATTTTACTCTCTGCTCTTATTGGTCAGAGTTTGAAAACCATGTTTTCCATTACCTGAATGTAAGCATAAATTAATTTAAAACACGATCTTGTTCTTGTTGTTAAGCTAAGGAATGTTAGAACAGGATAATTGAAATAGTTCGCTCTGAGTGTCAACTTGAGAACAGAACGTTAACAATAGTAAAAATTATTATGAACACAAAAGTACAGGAACAAGTGACATAAGATTCACAAAAACAAATTCATATTCCTCACTCACTGCAAGAAAGCAAAATTCTTCAGCAAAGCTTCTTCACATAAACAGCAAATGCTGTCAACATTACACAACCCATATGGGGAAACTTGTGCACTTTGTACTTTTTAAGAGCCCACTGTACACGGAAAAATGCTTGAAGAACCATAAAAACAAGCAAAGGCAAACTATTTGAAAGCTCATACACACCAGGTTTATTCCAACAAATTCCAATGTATACACTGACAAATACATTTTAACAAGCAAGTAAAAGCAGTAAGTATATCAATGGTACAATAAACATTCCACAACATAAAAACATACTATAGGTATATCCATCTCTACATAAAGGTGAAAACAGAAGCTAAAATGAACAAAAAGTAAGGACACAAAGACATCTTTCTCATTATGTAAGTAACAAAACAATCCAACGCAATCAATTTTATCAACAAACAACAGATCCAATAAAAGCGACCTAACAAAGTCAGGCTTTCTCAAGGTTTACAGTGCAAACAAAAAATTTACGAACAGTTTAGCAGGTTTTACACCACGACTACTTATAGCAACTGACTTAACAAATTGACCGAATGTCTTTAAAGCATTTCAAAATAGCAAACAGGTACAGAACAAAGAGACAGTAGGCATAACTAATACATTGCTAAATCAAGTCCCGACATAGAAAGAAGCCATATAGAGAGAAAATACACTGTTCCTGAAAGTTAAACATACAGATGCAAATCGTTTAGAAAATTACAAACGTATTTATAAATATACGTTCAAACAGTCGATAGTATATATAGATACAACAATAATATAAAATTGAAAATCAATCGCAGTCGCCTCATAACGTCTTCCAACACAGGACTCCATTAGCCTCGAAGATCTAGGGCTTTTTAGGACCGCCACCGCGGAGTTTATCAATTAGCTGATCAAGTTTCAAGGCCGGACCAAGCTTAATGGACATGAATCGCATCAACATCTCACTGCTCATAAGGCAAAGAGCTTTGCCATCGATTTCCTAAAGTCAAACTCCAAGAAACTTTGAACACTATTATCTTCCGTTGACTCATACTAAGTCGAAAACTAAGAACAATAAAGAAGCGAAAATAATAAGCCGAAAACTAAGCTACACAGAATTTAAAAAATTTTAAAGCAAATCTTGAAGTAAGTGGCAATAGACATGGCTCAGCGGTTATCAGCCGCCTGAACACAAAACAACTTGGAGAAATGAAAAGTAATTAATTAGGAGCATCAAAAGTTCTAATTTAGAAGTGTATAGAAGCTAAGAGCATTCACAGACAACCACCGCTTAAACTTGACCGTGTAGTGAAGAACAACAGTATAAGCATATCTTACATGCTTTCTGAACATTTCAGCATGACTGGATATCATATCATCATCCTGCTGTCGCAGAAAGTCAGCCACCTCGTTGACCGACCAGTTCAGGGCTTCTGAGCGAGATCCTCCTCCCAATCCCGAACCCTGGGACGGTCCATCTAAAACGAGTACCAACGAAATTCACTATTTTGTGTATAGAAAATTGTATTCTCCCACTACGCAATCAATACAACATATACAACTACATTTCCTTGGTGAAAGACAAACTTTAATCCGTTGGGAGACAGCCAATGGAAGAGATGAGCTACGTATTTGGTTCGGGGCTTAGAACCACCTCCGAGGAAAATCCTATGGACATGGGCCCCATCAAATGGAGATCCCACAGGTGTTCCCTAGCATCTGGCCAACGGCACTAATCGGATTCCACTTCCGGGGCATGACTCAAACTTTTAATCCTTAAACAATGCTCCGAGCTGAATCTATCATGATCTTTCTGGATGACTTGGCATAGACGTGTGCGGATTGAGGGTTATCAGTTGTGCCGAATCAGTCATTCCATGAATTATGCTGCCGAGCGGTTGGTCTCGGTCCTTCTATACCCTAGTCTTTCCTGAAGTCCTGGACACAACCTGCAAAAACGTGTGCTGGTTGGCAATGCACGAAGGGCCCGGAATAGAAAGAAGAAGAAGAAGCAGCTGTTTGGTTGGTTTGACCTTTGAGAGAACGTTGAATACAACACTAATTTAGGCAGAGCCTTCGCCCAAAGAGATCAGTAATAAAGAATCAAAGAATATTAGTCATAAAGACTAGAAGAGCTAGATGCTCCTTCTGGTAATTAAGCTGAGTTGTCGTTCAAGAAAACTTCAAGAAATTCGCTTATAAGCAAAAAAGACAAAGTAAAATTTAGGTAGAATATAAAGTTTCGCCCGATTGCACCAAATCGGACTAACTTAGCTCGGTGCTAACTTAACATCGAGTTAACTCCGTGTTAGCTGTTCTACAGCTGAGCTCAAACTCAGAGTTAAAGTTAGGTCGTTGCACCAACTTAGGTCTGATCAAGAATAACAAACCCTAAGCTTCAGCTCAGAATTATCTTTATCCAGTCAGAGTCGTTTCTTTAGTCAGTGTATCCAATCATCGTACGTTAAGGTTAGCAGACGACTATTTTAACCTTAAAGTTTACTCCGAGCTAAGTCTTAACTCTCCTTAACTCTGAGCTCAAGGCCATCGCTGAAGTAGTGGATCGAATCTCGTGAGGAACATTTTAAAAACTAAAGTGAGAATTTTTCATGGCTTATTCTAGTGGAGGTCCCCAATAAACACCCTTCCCCCCAAAAAGTGAGTGCCCCTTTTGATACCAACTTTTGCCCTGAAAAAAATCGCCCAGAAGGCCAAATTTTCTAAAATTTTCCGGCCTCGCCGGAGATTTTGTAGATTTTTGCCTATTTAAGGTGGTGATTCCTTTTGGGCACATATTGCTGGTTGGCGGCGCAAATCAAAATGAAATTTGACGAAACTTTCCGAAATACGTTCTTTTAGCGTTCTAACACCCTTCGCGCAATCCCTATTCAAAAATCCGAGATTTCCGGTCAGGGCGGTTTTTCCGATTTCTGAAAGTTTGGCAGCAGCTATACAGTTATGACTATATTCATTCCAAAGATCCCGTTGAGCTTCATATTTTTGCTTTTTAGAGCAACATCCTAGGTTTTCTCTACCGTGAGATATAGCCGATTTTCTTGTTTTGGCATCGAAAACCTGTCATATTTTGCAAAAATCAAATAATCCATAATTTCTTGAACTATGCAAGCCGTAAAATCAAACAAAGGGCGTCGATCTGAAGGTCTCATAGGGGCAAATTATCCGACGCACGATCGTCTACTAACAGCTATCCCGTAGGCCGCTATCATAAAAAATGTAGCTTTTGCAAAAACACGACCAATTTTTTTCCAAAGATTGTGGAGCATTCACCAAGCAAACTGGAGGGCTGCTACTCAACAGATGTGTTCTGCACAAATATACCCAGAGACGTTTTTCTAGCTGCCCCGATTACTGCTTTCTAGCTGAAATAATCGCTTGACAAATTTGGAAAAAGTAGGCAAAATACAGGTTACGCACACATTTCGGCTAATTTCTCCATAACGAAGAGCGATTTCACAATAAATAAAAAGTCGTCTCCAGCTATCTGATGGAGGTATCGAATGATATAACCGATGTCTCACGAAAAAATTTACTTGAGCCTGCAAAAAATCTGGAAAATTATACTTTTTCTAAAATCTGTTAAAAATATTTTAGAAAAGCAACATTAGTTTCATCAAGAGTCCATGATTTTCTCCTATATATTAGAAGAAGAGTAAGCCACTAGAGGGCTCCTCTTCTTGGCATTGCGTAACGGTGCTCCGACCACAATACGCGAATGTTCCCCCGTTTGGGGGGGGGGTCGACAGGTATACCCCCCCCTCCGTTTGGTGGGGGGGTATTCGAAAGTGGTCCCCGTTTGGTGGGGGGGGGTAGCCAAAAGTGGTCCTCGTTTGGGGGAGGGGGGTAACTCAAGTAGGCCAAGTTTTGTTCATAATGATTGGCTGTTGGCGACCCCCCCCCCAAACGGGGACCACTTTTTGTGACCCCCCCCCAAACGGGGACCCATTTTCGAATAGAACAAAAACTACCGTAATCCTCTGCTCTACCCCCCCCCCCCCCACCAAACGGAGGGGGGTATGCAATGTCGATTTGGTCGACCCCCCAAACGGAGGAACATTCGCGTATTGTGATCGGAGCACCGTTACGCAATGCAGTGAAGAGAAGCCCTCTAGTGGCAATTTTGAAAAATCCCCCCCAGAATGACTCGCCCCCGAGGGGCCCCTCAAAGAGCCCCCCACGAAAAATTCCCTAGAATAAGTCCAGTTTTTCGCAAAAACAATGGAGGGCATGCATATATAATAGTTTTAAAAGTCCGTGACGACTTTTTCCGAAAAACTAAGGCACAAATGTTAAAAATTGAGTATCCCTCAGTTAATCCTGATAGCAGTCAGGACTAAGTTTCTGCCGTTGAGGACTAAGTTAGTCAGGAGTTAACCTCAACGAACGTTAACTTAGCATGATTTGGTGCAACGGATTAACTGAGAAATGTCAGGTTTACTCAGAGTTAACCTTGAGGTTAGCTTCATCGAGCTAACCTTCACTCACTGCAACCCGGTGCTTATATATTAACCGCTAGACTTAATGAATTTAAGACAATTCTATAATTTCAGCAATGAACCCTCCAGATAATAAAATGTCGAAAACACTCAATGCATTAAATCGAACTATGAACCGAAGATTGTGAAAGAAAACAGAAAACAAACCGGGTGAATGCTTGTTCCCACTCAAATCAACGATCAGATCTGATCTGTCCGACGATCCTTTGGGAGTACTACTGTTGCTATTACCACCGGGCTTGGAATTGACGAGCTTTCTTTCTGTAAATATAGACAAACGTGATAATAAGTTACTGATTCAATTCCTCATTCTCCATGAAATATTAGCCACTACTAATTCATCATGATTACTTGGCAAAAGCAAACTGAAAACATAACAGAAAACTTTATTAATAACAATTAGAAGGAGCAGGGACAATGCCAACTGACGAGATCATGACAAAAGATGTCAATCCAACCTTAGATCAAAACACTGCTACAGCCAATTGCTATTGTTCACACTATATAACAGCTGCTGCTATTGCTACGACTCCAAAAAGCACATAAAGCAGCTCAGCTCCACTATTTGAACATACTTTTAGCTGCAGATTCACCGGAGCTATTGTTGTTTCTCTGTTCGCAGTTGGTGCAGCCAGGTGTAGGGCTCAAAAAATTTGGACAAGCACCTAAACGTCCAATGTATTCTCTCAGATAGGTCCAAGTGTTAGTCTGATTTCCTACCAGCGGTAAATGGCGTACGTTTGTGTTACCATCAAAATCACCTAAACCAAAACACACAAACTGCTTGCCATATTACTTATACACATGGAAGCCATCAATAGTTTTTCAATTCTCTAAATTTCGGGACGGTACAAAATCGGAACACCTGAAGAAAAAACTTGCAACCTACCGAAGTTCAACATTAGAGAACAGAATATCATAAAGCTCACTCACAAAGTCAATACTTGTTATAACACAGCTACAGAAGCGGAATTAAATGTTCGTCTGCAACTTTTAAAATTCACTAAAAATTAATGCTTAGGTATATTGGGTACAAGTTACATAATTAAAAATTAAGGCAAATAATACAGCCTCTTACCCGATACAACCAGATGGCCTTGACCAGGCATAACATGCAGGAATGCCCGATTGGTGTCTGATGCAGCATTAATCAGAGACTGAATGCATTCACGCAGAAGATGATTTACAGAGCCAGGACCCAGCATAGATGGTAATTCCTGGACTTTGAGAGGATTAAGGAACGGGCCACACTCACAGCAATGATTTACGTAAATTCTAACTGAAACAATTATTCCTAAAAGGTCATTGCATAAAGCGTACTCAAAGCCTTAAATCTATCAAATTAATGTTTAGTTCCCGAACACAGAACAAAGACAGATCAGTTGTTTTCATCATTCAGAACATTTCACAAAACCATTGGTAGTCGCACCCAAAGGTGGCATACTTAGAACAAAAACCATTGCCCTCTGTATAAACATTGAACCACTGTTTACGCCTGACAATTCAGTTGAACCAATGTTTCCAATGAATCAAATCATGAGTAACATGATGTCTCAACAAAGAAGGTAAGGAACACTACTCAATTTTTTAACTAAATACTAATTTTGCAATCATGAAACCACTTACACTCATGCATATCCGCAGCAGTTTTACAGGTGATAACAATGTCAGGTTTCTGGCCTTTACTGTTTGACTGGGGGCCAGGAGGAGGGGGAGGGGGTGGTGGATGGTGGGCAGGGTGGTTTGGATGGGGAGGAATGGTCGAAGGATGGACGCTGCCACCAGAAGACGGTGCAGAGCCAGACTGGTTCAGGTTTGAAGAGCTGTTGCTGGTGTGCAACTTGGCGACTTTGGATCCCGAATTGGCAGACTTTGCCCCGGGGAGGGCTCCAGCACTTCGTTTGGCTGAAGCTTTCTTGACAGGCGGTAGCGGCTGTTGCTGCGACTGAACAGCAGTTCCAGACGGGGGAGCAAAATCCTTTCTGCTGGCTCCGCTGCCACCAGTTCCATTGAGACTGCTGGGCGGTGACGTTTTGGGAGAGGATTTGACGGCAGCACTTGGCTGGCCAAATGGCTTAGTCTGTGACGGCTTAGCGGATTTTGAGCCTGAGCCAGAACTAGTTGCAGAAGCAGAAGCAGCAACAGTTGCTGAAGGGAGCGGACTGGCACCAGCCAGCTTCGATAAAGGAATGTTGTCCTCTTTCGTCGTAGACGCTGTGGAGCCAGGGGGCGGCGGACGACACTTATCAGGTGCGTCTGCCGGCGCAGCCGACTCAACTACTCCATTGGGAATGGGCTTCGGATTCGACTGGGAAGGAGGAGAAGGATTGGACGAGCCCCAAAGGTTTTCAGAAGGGAGAACGTCCTTCAGTCCACCCTCAGAGTCCGGCTGAAGAGGACTAGTGATATGATCATCCGCAATTGCCAACTGCTGATCACCGCTTTTCGATGACACTCCAGAGCTGGCCGGACTAGGCACTCCTACCATATCGCTCGCCGCCGAGGAAGCAGAAGCCGTTGCGGTTGCACTGGCTGCTTGAGTAGTAGCATTGGTTGAGTTTAAAGCGGGCGAACCAGACCTGTCACCGCTGACACTGCTGTTGGTAGGCGACGATGGTCTGTTGACTGGAAACAAAAGTCAACACTACATACAAACTTCCACACGTACTAGACAGTCGAAAAGAACGCAAGACAGACGGAGGTACATTTTACTTTAAACACTGTGGTAATACGTATAGTCAGGTTGCTTCATGAAAGAATGCTGGTGTGTAAAAGCATGATCTATGCACCAAAAAACCTGTTGATACTCGAAATTCTACAGCAAACTTTTCACTTATTAGTTCTCCACACAAAAATAAGACATTTTCTAGCTTTATTAGGAACTTGAAAACATAGTTACATAAGATCACCACCTAATATTTAAAAATATAAATCAGCACCTATTAGGGGCGGAGGCTGTATAGGATGCCCCGCTTTTTGGCACCATCCAACGGGGAATATGTCACGAGAGTCATATCGACACCAAAAGCTGAAGTGCTCAGCCCACCTAAAATAATGAAACACCGGATATTATTTAAAGTGGATTTACAGCAACAACTCCCTAACCATCTACCATTCATTTTTTACCATTTTTTGTTTAGCATTTTGGAATTTTTTCAGGACTAGACCCCACGTCGAAGTCGGGATAGACCCCCAGAGTCGGATCCCGTAAAATGTGAGCCTAAACCCACAAAAAGCACTGAATTTGGATAAAACTTCAGAGCTTCTCTCCGTCATCCCAGAGTTCAGACAACTCTTTGCTTTCACTTCCTAGGCGGTGTAATTTGCGCTCATAAAATGGCAACAGGCAGCATGAAAGAAAAAAGGGAGCCAGCCAGTCCGTATGTCACGTCATTTTATCAGCTGATCATTATTGATAATAGTCAGTGGAAATAGCTCAAAACATTGAAAGCTACACCGGCAACCTCATTCCTGGCTTATTTTTACTGGGGTGGGGGAGGTTTGGAGGTGGCCGCCCCACATTCGGCGACCTCCCTTCCCCAATCGAGGAGTCCACTGGGGTTTTTAGGCAAAAAAGTGGGGGGACGCCCCCCCCCCCACTAGTGGGGGGGAGGAAATAAAATGAGCTAAAAATGCCAAAAATACAGTATAAAAAGCCTGTTTTCTACATACTGCTATAATTAAGCTTAAAAGTGCTCAAGAATTAAGTTTTGGCACCAAAACAGACGATTTTTTACAGCCGGAAAATTTTTGACCAAAAATCCTAAAAATTTGGCAATTCCTGAGCACCTTAGGGTGAGTGGGGGGGAGCCCAAAAAAGTGGGGGGGGGGAACGAGTGGGGGGAGGGGTAGAGTGGGAGGAGCCCCCCCCCGGAAAAAAAACCCCAGGTCCCCCACCATGAAATGTCCCCATAAATTCCGACCTCCCTCCATAACCCCAAAAATTGCCAAATTTTACCATTTTTACCTCAAATTTTCGCTTGGCTTGGCCAGAATTTTAACAAAATTTTCACTATTTTAGCCTAAAAACCACTTAAAATTAGTCCTTTTTAGCGATCTTTAGCACATTCCCCCTAAAACGGCAAAAATTCGAAAACATCGATGGGGTCACATGAAGCCCCTATAAATTTTTGCCTAAAAATAAGCCAGCATTTTGTTATCTTAAGAAGTACCCGTCGAAGGAAATTTTAATCTCATCCCCGCGCATATCCACCACAGTAGCTGGAGAAATCAGGAAAGGATTTTTCCGATCAACCGCCTCTAATTTCATATGACGTCGAAATTTATTGCCATGAGGACGACACTTCGGATCCTAAATACAATGCAAGCAATTAATGAAATAAACGAGTAAAGGAAACACTTCAAGTGCAAAGTGTGGCCGGCACATTGAACCAAAATTTTCCAAACATCATTTCCAGAAAAGTGCACAAAAGATATAAGAACATGAAAGCAAATAAAACCGCTTCAAACTATATATACGTATGGCCTGCCCTTCACTAAGCTACGAAAACGCAATACAGTGTGAGCCTCAGAGATTAAAACCGCCAATTTTGTGAGATTCCTAGGAAGAAGTCCATTTAACTGAAATTAAATATCACAACAGAACTGATGCATTCTAAGGCATTCGTGCATCGATTAAAAAGATAAAGAAAGCTGAAACCTACAGGAATAGTTTCTGAATAAAAAGTAGACTGCTTACAATTTTGGCAAAACATTCAGGAGGGGCATGCGTTGACTTATTCAAAGTCCGCCGCAAGTAAGTACCCCATTTCGCACTGTCGCCCATAAAACCTAAAAGATATTGAAGTGACATGAAGAGCAACAGAATACACAATGACAGCAAAATTAAACAAACTGTCCGTATATGACAATGCTCCAACAAAAACGAATACGTATATACCATTATTATAGCCCTACTATTAGAATCCGTTACAGCAAGATTTATCAATGTATATACATACAATAGTGTCCTACATACCAAGAGGGGGTAACAAAAAGCCACTGCGACTTTCGGTGTAGCCAACAGGATGTATATCTGTTGAATCAATCATAACCCAGAAATCATTACACTTATCCGAACCATCCAATCGAAGACGAATTCTGGGACCCAGCTTCTGAATCACAGTCGCCAAACAACGATTGGTCGGACAGCGAGGATCAATAGTTTCCAATTTCATGTCTTCCGCAAAATGATTTTCTGGAATGCTGTCACTCTAAAACCAAGAACTTATCCAGCAACTGCTTAACAGACTAACTACTAAAGCTGCATACACAACATAAGATGAGCTGAGAACATTTCGCTAAATCCATACACATAGGTTATCAGACACGTGAACGAGGGAAAATTTGGAGGGTGAAGCGCCGTCCCGAAAAAACTAGTTTTTCTATTTTTTGCCATTTTTGGGAGTGAGCTCCTGCATCAGGGGAAATCTGTCGCCCCCAAATCCTCAACCCAGCCCGATTTACAAAGGACGATATATTCACCTGTCAGATTGAGCTTGCCTCGCGGGGTGTGTGTCTTTGGCAGGGCTATATGCCTATTCAAAAACGTGTCACTGCAGTTTGGGAACGAATTCAAGCTTAAGCTTGGTTCGACTGTGCCTGGGTGGCTCAATCGGTAGAGCGTTGGCCTAGTTTGCCAAAGGTTGTGGGTTCGATCCCCACCTCCTCAGGCACAAATTTTTCGGGTCGGAGGTGCTGTAGTGACTGGCGAACTGGAACCAGCCCAGCAAAATAGGTACGTCGGACGGCAATTCACTCCAGCTCAGCTCGTAACGTTCGACCTGAGCGACGACCACAAAAATGGCCACTTTTCGTTATGAGCCGACTTTGCGTCGCCACTGCGGCGCTGCGGCGCAAAAACATTGCGATTCTTAAATTCTTTAGAGGGTACTACTGGACCCTATAGCCCTTTCGGTTGGCCCACCGCTGCAGTTCACGTGAAAGCGCCGAACATTATGTACAATACTCATCAAATAGGAGAAACCGGAAAAAAACATCGCCGCCATAACCGGTCCGGGGTGTAGCTTTTAAACGGTAAGTGATACGGGGCTGAAACTTCCAGACATACTAAACTCGATGCGCTCTACAATTTGCGCAGGATTTCGCGCAGCTTATTTTACACTCTCCAACCACTTTTCACACATTTAGGGGTCGCTGCCGCGACCCCTATGATATATAAATGCGAACTAACTAGAAAACGTTGATAGAGCGTTTAAGCGTTTTATAGACGCATATTACCTGATAAAAGCAGTCAGAGGGAGCAGCAATCGATTTCTTTTCCTGTAAATACGCATCCCAACTGAATTCGACTTCTTCACCGGTTCCAGCTGAAACTAAGTTGCATTATATATCGTCGGCTGAGTGTGAAAAAGTCCCAACTCGGACGTATCCTTTTTATTACTCCGATGTGTTGGTCTAGGTCTAGCGCACATTGTGCGAAAAGATCCCATCTTTCTAACGCTTGTATAGCGCTCTGAATGCCAAAAAGTAGTGATTACGTGTAATCGCAGTAGGTCCTATCTCTATAAAACAGTTATAGTTTAATTCCATCTTAATCTATAGGTAAAAAAAAGGTAAAGGTGACCCCTGGAGAATATCCATCCCTGCTTCAGGGACAAGGGGTGCCGGTGCTCAACCCCGGATACACAGCCGTAGAGCCAGGAGTGTCACCTCAAATGATGACTACATCCGTGGAAGGGGGGCCGGCCCTTCAAGGCATTAAGCCCTACACGGACTCCTGTAATCTATATCTAATATCTAATATATTATATACTTATTATAGCAATCAGGGAGTGACTATATATAATATTACGTAAACGTAAATATGCTTATATCTAAATTATTTAATGGGGGTCCAAATTTTTTACATATATATATATATATATATATATATATATAATAACACTATGGACTATACTCTATTTATGCATGAAAAGAAAAATTTCCTAGCTATATATATATATATATATCCTGAGATCAGATCCGGTGGTGATTTTTTGTAAACATGTGAGTTTTTCGTGAATTCGTTCACAAAAATTTTTTATTATATACTTAAGCTACACAAGGGCTACCGGCATGAAATTTGCACCATATGTAGAGGGGGTCACTACCGTTCATTCCATACCAAAGGTTTAACGATCGGACTTCATTTGCGAAATTGCCAGCAAAAATTCTATTTTTTATTTTTTTGTGAACATGCTATAAAAACTTTTCCAAAAAATGTCCCAGAATGAGCGCCCCAAACGGACAGTTTTAGTGCATTAAAATGACTTCTCTGAAGGTACAAGGTACTTTTTTAAATTTTTTGCGAGAGGGGAATGCCTGGCTTTAAGCTACAAATAGCCATTTTCGCCAAAATTCTCCGACGAAGCTGAAACTTTTGGAAATTCATCTGTTTTTAGCGAAGTTTGAGCACCCAAAAATTTGGCGTTATTAGAATCCAAATTTCCGAGGGCAGCCTCTGACAGAGATCTTGCTGCAATGTGACACTGCAACAAAATTTCGGCGGGGAGTGCCAGTCTATGAAGTATTTGGACAATTTCGACAGCTTGAAACCCTACCCCCTGATCGATAGGATGAACATAAAATGTGAAAAACCATACCTTTGGGTATAACATAGCTTCTGCGAGAACTCATCGTTAAACAAAACGTCTCCAAGCGTTTATATTCAGAAATGGATGTGAATATTCACAAGCTGCAAAGCGCACACGTGTGACATACAGATATATACGGATATACATACAAGAACCAAAATGCTCCTTCGTCGCATGTAAAATACATATGAGGCAGGTTGTACAAAGACGGAAACTAGCCTGTAAAATGCATATGAGTGGCGTTGAGGTTGTAAATTAAGGGAAACAAGTTGCAACGGCTTAACATATGAGCCTGTCCTATATAGTCAGAGGGTGTAAAAAACAACGATTTTCGAAATAAGGTTATTACTCGCTACAGACTGTAGCTAGTAAGACGCTTTATAAACCAGCATGTAGGGCTTGGCCTGTACTTTCTATACCACCAGTAAAATCAGCATTCGGTTGTACTTCTAGTAGGCTAGCCTCAATATAGACCATCTTTTTTTCCCCCCCACAAGTGGGGGGAAAAAAGATGGGGGTGGGGAAAAAAAGATGGCACCAAATTTCGTTCCTTCACCACCATAGCAGCAGATAAATGGCATTTAAAGGCATAAAACGCAATATCTACTTCTAACAACTCGTTGCCGGCAGCCAGGCTTAGTATTATCCATCGTAAATGCCAAACTTAGTAATGAGCTAACATTGCTAGGAAATTAAGATTTTTGGTCTACAAAATCTTATTTTTTCCGGTAATTTATAATTTAATCGCCTTTTGTGCTAACTTGCAATGATAAAATACACCATTTTGCAATATTAACCCGCAAGAAATTGAGTGTTTTATTTATGATGGGTGGCAAAATCGCACAAAAAGTGTTCAGGGGTCATCCATTTCGGGTGGAGTCTTTTGCATATCCACACTTGTGAAACTCTCTGGAATGTCCACAGTTCATAATATCACAAAAATATTGTTTATGGACCCTAATTTTCTTGTTATCTGCATGATTTACCCCCCTGGGAATATTTGCCAGCATTCCTCCACAGGGGCAGGTCATATGGCTCTTTTCGGCAGCGGAAGGTCAATTGGGGGGGTATAACAGTTCAAATGAGTAAACAATTAGTCGTTATTTTTGCTTAAATCAAAAAAACGAAACTGCCGGCAAAAAAGCACACCGTTGTTTTTTCCCCCCTCTGGTGCAAAAAGTGTGGGGGAAAAAAAGATGGTCACTATTTCTCAACCGTGTGACCTAGCGAAAATCCGACTAGCCCACGTTATAGAGCACATCCACAAACCCCTTCATGCACAAAATGACTCCTGTAACTATTACGTACCAGTAAGTTGGCATAATCTTAGAAAATTTGAAAAATCCTTAGGTTTTTGGACAATTTTTGGGTGTCAACTTCGGACCCATGCCACACGAAGGCTCAATCGACAGGAACGGTTATTTGTATTATGATCTTAAAGTACAAGACTTGAACTTTCATTTGCACTAGATTTTGTATCTCTATCTTATACCAGTCGAGCAGGGTGAGCCGTTGTTTATTTCCCCACTTTGCCAGTGATGCTTTTCTCCCCCTCTGACTATAACGAGGCTCATATTGGCGATGTCATAATATAATTTTGTCGAAATTTGATTTTCATATAAATAGCACGTAAAGCTTTTCATTACAAAATTGATCCTTCGCACATCTTATCGCTAAGACATTCTACTGTGCATACGCATTATACGGCATGCCACTTTGCGCTCTGACTCAGACCCATGTGGGGAAAGCATTACGTGAGGAAGTAGTATGTCATAGTGTTCCGAGAATACAGTAGGTGTACTATAGTGCTTCCGGAAATAGTAGGTGCCATGGTGTTTTCGGGAAACATCAGCTTGCATATGTACAGTAAACTTGAGGTGTGCAGTTCACTTCTATGTCCATTTCTTTAAAGCCACAATATTAACATGTTATGTCTATTCATTCGTTTTTTTTTAATACGGTGACCTGATGATCTGAAGATGCATTTACACATCAGTGGCCAATACGAGCCTAGTTATAGGACTGGCTCATATGTTGACAGATGCAACTTGTTTCCCTTAATTCACAACCTCAACGCCACTCATATGCATTTTACAGGCCCTGAATTTCCGTCTTTGTACAACCTGCCTCATATGTATTTTACATGCGACGAAGGAGCATTTTTTGGTTCTGTATTTCCATTCTTTTTTACATATGAATGCAAAAAGAACCAACATAATATATTTCCGGAACACCATGCGCAAGCAGATACTATTATTTTGACCACTTTTGGAAAATTTCATATTTGACCCAAAAACTGTGTTTTTTTTCGTCGAAACTTTTTGCGAACTTTTACGCAGTCCTCCAAAATTTGGTAAATTTCGCAAAAAATTGCGAAATTCTTATTTTTAGTTTTTTAAAGATAACTAATGAATTTTAGTAATTTGGGTGTATTTAAACACATTTTTAACATTTAACGCATAGGGCATTTAACCAAGAAAATTAACTATTTTTTCAAAGCCGAAGCATGTGTATATATAAATATAAATAAATATGTATACATAAAAATTAATAGTGAAGAGACA
>JASAND010022645.1:0-24172 GCA_030248195.1 Trissonchulus latispiculum | reverse complement strand
AGAGACAAACCGAATATCCGTGAAAGAATCATATTGTATTGGCGCTTTCTCTATCATAAGACAGAAAATCGCCCCAAATCGATATTAGGCTGAATTCTATCCGCATTAAACTAATAACTCGCAATTAATTCGCATTCTAGCTGTAGAACGGCCTAAATTTACGTCGTTTTAACCGTTTTAGCTAAATATTACCCAAAATTAGCAAAGTTCTAATTTCTGTCTCAGAAAACCATCTAAAGTGAGCAATAGTTGTTGGGTTTGATTCCCGCACGCGTATCCTGTATTAATGGGCTTTAACCCATTTGATTCAGGTTCACCACAGGATCGTCCTGCCAGTACTGACATCAGTCTGAACCTGCTCCCGTGTTCACTGCATGTATTACCTTGAAGTTCGGTATTGTTGGTTATTAGTAAACTCAGTTCAGAGGATTTTGATTGGATATTAGTGGCCTATTTGTGATCATTGACTTGGAACCAGTCCAGAGAGTTCAGAAGGGGTACATTGGAGACCGGAACTTATTGGATAGAGAGTTTAAGGCAGAGACACTCTTGGCACGAATCTAATCATTTGTCGGTTTAACCTATAGTTGTAAAGCCTATTTGAAGAACTTGATCCTAGCATTATTCACATTTGACTGTTGAACTTTTAAAGAAACCATTTAAAATGTCTTCCAAATTATCATCTTTGTCATTCCTACCCTGGAGGCTCCCGCCTCCATTTTGTCTCGGGCTTAGGCCACTCAGAGAGAAGATATCACTGATTTAAAGAAGAAGAATCTGTTAAATTATTGAACCTAATTTATATTAATTATACTTCGGGCATCTCCTGGTAACACCCCGCCTAGACCGATCCCTGCATTTGTACTCTCCACCGTCCGATAGCCGCCTTAGATCTGTGCGGTTCCTTGTGAATCTTTAATACCAGATCTAAGCCCGCTCACCCATTCCCGGAACAGAATTGTATCTAACTTTAATTTGATCAACTATCAGTTAATTATTCACTGTTGTTTGTAGATTGATTTGATAGAAGACGAATAAGGAAGTTAATTTAACATAACTCACACTCACACGCACAATACCTGACTGTACCCTATAACTATTACCTGAAGAAGAGGAATCCCAAGAGTTAACTTAGAGTGACGTTTAGGTCCTGTTCCTAATAACAAGCAAAGAGGAAGAACGAAAGAATCAGTAATCCAACAACATTCAATTATTCTTCCCCGAATATCGGTCAATTTAACAAAAGTAATTTAGAAAAGAGAGTTACAACCCTGGTACTTTTTACCTGCAGTGTACTTTGTCAATATAGTACACTGATTAATATCTATTTTTTGTCATACCGTTAGTAACATTACTTTTAATATTGTTCTTAAGGTGGTGATTCTCTTTGGTCACATAAAGTTTGCACCATTATAACTCATTCACTACTTGGAGTTAAGAAGCCATTTTTATATCAAAATGTAGCTTGACATTTTTCTTTTTAATGCATGCAACTAAACTGAATGTTGCTCTTCTAAAAATATTTTTAATACATTTTAGAAGAAGTATAATTTTCCAGAATTTTTTGCAGACTCAAGTGATTTTTTCGCGAGACATCGGTTATATCATTCGATACCTCCATCAAATAGCTGGGGACGATATTTTTTATTTATTGTGAAATCGCTCTTCGTTGTAGAGAAATAAGCTGAAATGTGTGCGTAACCTGTATTTTGCCTACTTTTTCCAAATTTGTCAAGCGATTACTATAGCTAAAAAAGCAGTAATCGGGGCACCTAAAAAATCGTCCGTGGAGTATATTTGTGCAGAACACATTTGTTCAGTAGCAGTCCCCCAGCTAGCATTGTAAATGCTCCACAATCTTTGGAAAAAATTGGTCGTGTTTTTGCAAAAACTGCATTTTTTATGATAACAGCCTACAGGATAGCAGTTGGAAGACGATCATGCATCGGATAATTTGTCCCTGTGAGACCTTCCGATCGACACCCTTAGTTTGATTTTACGTCTTGCGTAGTTCAAGAAATGTTGAATTATTTGATTTCTGCACAAATGACAAGTTTTCGACTCCAAAACAAGAAAATCAGCTATATTCACGGTAGAGAAAAGCTAGAAACTTGCTTTAAAAAGCAAAAATGTGAAGCTCAATGAGATCTTTCGAATGAATAGAGGTCATAACTGTATAGCAGCTGCCAAACGTTCAGAAATTGGGAAAAACCACTCTGTCCGGAAATCTCGAATTTTTGAATCGGGATTGCGCCGAGGGTCTTAGAACGCGGAAAGAACTTATTTCGGAAAGTTTCATCAAATTTCATCTTGATTTACGCCGCCAAATAACAATATGTGCCCAAAAGGAATCACCACCTTAAATTACCAAGATTTATTGTTGAATAATAAATTGTTGAGCATCCAGTTAATCTTAGATAGGGACAATTTTCCTGAGACAGATCCTGATGCGATCATATCTCTTGACCCCACTCAACAAAAACGAACTCACGACAACAACCCTACCTAGGTCTATAGGGATTTCTGATTCTGGACACACCACCTTTCAGAGATCCGGTATTTAAGTCTGTGTGGAATTATTTCAGTTACTTCTGATGTTCTATTTGCAAAATTATTTTAAGGGAGAGCCAATTTCATGAAAATTCATCTGGTTTTGTCATTTTGGATTCAAATTATCAAAATACTCCGGAGCTATATGGTTGCTTTCGTTTTGATTTTTCTTTCTAAAATCGTTGGCTCCAGTTGAAAATTTTACTCCGGCCTTTTACTTTTACGGCCATTTTACTCCGGTCCGAAATTTTTCATTTTTTCGCCCTACTCCGGAGTTCAATTTGTGCTTTCGTTTCATGGTAAAAGTCACTCCGGAGCAAGTTTTCTGTTTCTCCGTGTTGTTTTCTATATAGAAACGTTACTTCGGTGGCCTGTAGTGGCATCTGTCGTTTGTTTTGTGGGCTCCAGAGTATCTGTCTCTTTTGTCTCCTGCGTCCTCGTCGTGGCTCAAGGGTGTCCCCAGCCATTCTTTTCTATGTGTTGTCGGTGTAGTCCGTGTGTATTTGTTGAGTGTGTGTATCCCGATATGTTTCGGAGTAGTTTTAGCTGTGTCTCGGAGCACCCGTGTGTAGTAGTATGTTGGGGCCCGAGTAGTATCCCCGGGATCCGCGGCCTGAGGGATACGCAAATTTTTATCTTTTCTCGTTATTTTCTAAAACGCGTTTTATCTTAACTAGTAGGTAGGGTACGTAGGTTAATTTGATTTTATTACTAACCCTTGAGCCCTTGGCCGCGGCGAGGTTGCGCGTTTCAAAAGAGGGGGTAATCTGTGGAATTATTTCAGTTACTTCTGATGTTCTATTTGCAAAATTATTTTAAGGGAGAGCCAATTTCATGAAAATTCATCTGGTTTTGTCATTTCGGATTCAAATTATCAAATGTTATGCCAAATTTTATAAATTTTTAGAAATTTTATTTTTTTCGATTTTTCATCCCCCAAAATGGGCCGAAAAATCGAAAAAAATAAAATTTTTTCGATTTGGCTGAAACTTGCCCGAAACATATCGGGATACACACACTCAACAAATACACACGGACTACACCGACAACACCTAGAAAAGAATGGCTGGGGACACTCTTGAGCCACGACGAGGACGCAGGAAACAAAAGAGACAGATACTCTGGAGCCCACAAAACAAACGACAGATGCCACTACAGGCCACCGAAGTAACGTTTCTATATAGAAAACAACACGGAGAAACAGAAAACTTGCTCCGGAGTGACTTTTACCATGAAACGAAAGCACAAATTGAACTCCGGAGTAGGGCGAAAAAATGAAAAATTTCGACCGGAGTAAAATGGCCGTAAAAGTAAAAAGGCCGGGGTAAAATTTTCAACTGGAGCCATCGATTTTTAGAAAGAAAAATCAAAACGAAAGCAACCATATAGCTACGGAGTATTTTGATTATTTGAATCCAAAATGACAAAACCAGATGAATTTTCATGAAATTGGCTCTCCCTTAAATTAATTTTGCAAATAGAACATCAGTAGTAACTGAAATAATTCCACACAGACTTAAATACCGGATCTCTGAAAGGTGGTGTCCAGAATCAGAAATCCCTATAGACCTAGGTAGGGTTGTTGTCGTGAGTTCGTTTTTGTTGAGTGGGGTCAAGGAGATATGATCGCATCAGGATCTGTCTCAGGAAAATTGTCCCTATCTAAGATTAACTGGATGCTCAACAATTTATTATTCAACAATAAATCTTGGTAATTTAAGGTGGTGATTCCTTTTGGGCACATATTGTTATTTGGCGGCGTAAATCAAGATGAAATTTGATGAAACTTTCCGAAATAAGTTCTTTCCGCGTTCTAAGACCCTCGGCGCAATCCCGATTCAAAAATTCGAGATTTCCGGACAGAGTGGTTTTTCCCAATTTCTGAACGTTTGGCAGCTGCTATACAGTTATGACTATATTCATTCGAAAGATCTCATTGAGCTTCACATTTTTGCTTTTTAAAGCAAGTTTCTAGCTTTTCTCTACCGTGAGATATAGCCGATTTTCTTGTTTTGGAGTCGAAAACTTGTCATTTGTGCAGAAATCAAATAATTCAACATTTCTTGAACTACGCAAGCCGTAAAATCAAACTAAGGGTGTCGATCGGAAGGTCTCACAGGGACAAATTATCCGATGCATGATCGTCTTCCAACTGCTATCCTGTAGGCTGTTATCATAAAAAATGCAGTTTTTGCAAAAACACGACCAATTTTTTCCAAAGATTGTGGAGCATTTACAATGCTAGCTGGGGGACTGCTACTGAACAAATGTGTTCTGCACAAATATACCCACGGACGATTTTTTAGTTGCCCCGATTACTGCTTTTTAGCTATAGTAATCGCTTGACAAATTTGGAAAAAGTAGGCAAAATACAGGTTACGCACACATTTCAGCTTATTTCTCTATAACGAAGAGCGATTTCACAATAAATAAAATATCGTCCCCAGCTATTTGATGGAGGTATCGAATGATATAACCGATGTCTCGCGAAAAAATCACTTGAGTCTGCAAAAATTCTGGAAAATTATACTTCTTCTAAAATGTATTAAAAATATTTTAGAAGAGCAACATTCGTTTCGTTGCATGCATTAAAAAGAAAAAATGTCAAGCTACATTTTGATATAAAAATGGCTTCTTAACTCCAAGTAGTGAATGAGTTATAATGGTGCAAACTTTATGTGACCAAAGAGAATCACCACCTTAAGAACAATATTAAAAGTAATGTTACTAACGGTATGACAAAAAATAGATATTAATCAGTGTACTATATTGACAAAGTACACTGCAGGTAAAGGGTACCAGGGTTGCCAACTCTTTTCTAAATTACTTTTGTTAAATTGACCGATATTCGGGGAAGAATAATTGAATGTTGTTGGATTACTGATTCTTTCGTTCTTCCTCTTTGCTTGTTATTAGGAACGGGACCTAAACGTCACTCTAAGTTAACTCTTGGGATTCCTCTTCTTCAGGTAATAGTTATAGGGTACAGTCAGGTATTGTGCGTGTGAGTGTGAGTTATGTTAAATTAACTTCCTTATTCGTCTTCTATCAAATCAATCTACAAACAACAGTGAATAATTAACTGATAGTTGATCAAATTAAAGTTAGATACAATTCTGTTCCGGGAATGGGTGAGCGGGCTTAGATCTGGTATTAAAGATTCACAAGGAACCGCACAGATCTAAGGCGGCTATCGGACGGTGGAGAGTACAAATGCAGGGATCGGTCTAGGCGGGGTGTTACCAGGAGATGCCCGAAGTATAATTAATATAAATTAGGTTCAATAATTTAACAGATTCTTCTTCTTTAAATCAGTGATATCTTCTCTCTGAGTGGCCTAAGCCCGAGACAAAATGGAGGCGGGAGCCTCCAGGGTAGAGATGACAAAGATGATAATTTGAGGCATTTTAAATGGTTTCTTTAAAAGTTCAACAGTCAAATGTGAATAATGCTAGGATCAAGTTCTTCAAATAGGCTTTACAACTATAGGTTAAACCGACAAATGATTAGATTCGTGCCAGGAGTGTCTCTGCCTTAAACTCTCTATCAATAAGTTCCGGTCTCCAATGTACCTTCTGAACTCTCTGGACTGGTTCCAAGTCAATGATACAAATAGGCCACTAATATCCAATCAAAATCCTCTGAACTGAGTTTACTAATAACCAACAATACCAAACTTCAGGCCAATACTTTGCAGTGAACACGGGAGCAGGTTCAGACTGATATGAATCCTGGCAGGACGATCCTGTGGTGAACCTGAATCAAATGGGTTAAAGCCCATTAATACAGGATACGCGTGCGGGAATCAAACCCAACAACTATTGCTCACTTTAGATGGTTTTCTGAGACAGAAATTAGAACTTTGCTAATTTTGGGTAATATTTGGCTAAAACGGTTAAAACGACGTAAATTTAGGCCGTTCTACAGCTAGAATAGAATTAATTGCGAGTTATTAGTTTAATGCGGATAGAATTCAGCCTAATATCGATTTCGAGCGATTTTCTGTCTTATGATGCAGAAAAGCGCCAATACAATATGATTCTTTCACGGATATTCGGTTTGTCTCTAACTAAGCTCGAAATGAGGATTTTTGGTATTCTGAGGACAGGAAAGCACCCGTTTCCTGCATAAAGTTAACATTAATGATAAAACATATCTTTTGTAAAATTACTCTTTTTCTAAGGTTAATTAATAGACATTAATATACCAACTAATTATTATTTGTGTATTTCCAGGTGTCAATCTTAATGCTTACGTACTGGTATTTACAACATGTGCCATTCTATTCCATAACCAGTTGTTGGTGCTGCCGAACGTATGTTATTTAACATATGCTACTCTGTTTCGTTAATACTGCGCTTGGCGAGAATTAATTAACATAAAATGTTTACCTTATGAGGTAACGGACTGATATAAAAAGTTTGAACAGAGGTTACGACATTCTTCATAAAAATGCGATCTAGAGTGAAATTGGTTGCCCCGTTAGTGAGAACGGGTGAGGGTAAGAACAGTTATCTAACGTAATTACTGGACTTTAAGAAAACCATTAGCGTAGAGCCTTCACCTTTTGTGATAAAAGGCTGATATAAAAAGTTTGAACCGTTACTGTAATACTCTAGAGAAAAATACAAACTTGGACAATTTTAATTGTTTTGCTAGTGCGAACAAGTCAGGGCACGAATGACACAATCCTATCAATTGACACATACAGAGACAGAACAACATAGGGAACAAACAAAGCTTAGTTAATTCAAACTTTATATCTTGGCAGGGAATTTCTGAGTTTTGGCGCACAAAATGCTAAAAATGGTATTTTAGTTTTGCGAAACAGACCAGCACGAAGTCCCTGTTTGCGATTCGTCCGCTCCTTTATGATGGGACTACCTACTTTCCTACGCGGACGAATCGAGGACCACCTGGTAGTAACAATCTGTCCCGGGGGTCCCCGTGGCCGTGACCCTGGATTGAATTGGCTACCTCATTTGCATATTATGACGAATCAACAGAGGACATTCACAGTTAATATATACCCTTATGTTAATAAAGTCAGTACTTATTGCGTCGCGAGTCCAAAGATCATAACAAAAAATTCCAGTGATATTTCAAATTATTTCGGTCTTGTAAAATGTTCAATTCGTCCGCCAGAGCAGCTGTTTCTACCAGTACTGCCTGTGAAAGCGTGTGGAAAGCTGATGTTTCCTTTGTGTGGGAAATGCTGTGAAGAATTGGTAAAATCAACGTGTTCGCACAGCCCTTCAGACCGTACTTTATTAGGCACATGGGCGACTGTTGAAGTATTAGAAGCAATAGAAATGGGTTACGAAATAATTGAGATTTACGAAATCTGGCATTGGGAAAAGAGAAGTAATGATCTATTTAAATCCTTCATTAACGCTTTCCTGAGGTTGAAAGTAGAAGCAAGTGGCTTTCCTTATGCAATTAAAACGACTTCTGAGAAGCTAAAATATGTAGAAGAGTGGAGGGAAAAGGAAGGACTTATCCTGAATGTAGAAGACATTGTAGCTAATCCAGGGAAGCGCACTTATGCCAAGCTCATTCTTAAGAGGAAATATTTCAAGTTTTTATTAAAAAACCTTAAGCACTTAGTACAATTAGCACGAAAGTACTTAGTAACATTTGCTCGCTTCTGAGTAAAATTTGCAAAATGAACAACAATCTGTTATTTTAGTTTTTGGGGAAGTTTGCACAAAAAGAAGAAAAAATGCACACGGTATACGTCACGAAATATGAAGAGCTGGTGAAGTACCTCACAAACCCCAATCTTGAAGTTATTGATGCCTTAATGGTTGGAGAAAATATGATGATGCTCAATTGCAAGCAAAACACAGAACAGATAATACCGTCAACGTTCAATAACTGCTTGCTTATGCAAGACTTAAGCTGTACAGCTATCTGAAGACGCTAAACGAACGGGTTCTTTATTTTGACCCGGACAGTGTGATTTTTATTTCCAATGGTATAGATCCTGATCCTGCAGAAGGAGACTATCTGGGAGATTTGAAGGATGAGTTGGCAGAAAAGTATGGTCACGGAAGTTACGCATGCGAATTTTGGTCAACAGGGTCTAAAAGCTATGGATATAAGGTGGTAACCAGTACTGTGATTAAAGAAGATTACAAGATTAAAGGCATTCGACTTAACGTCATGAATAAATCTGTTATTACTCCAGATACAATGATTAGAATGATTCTGAAGCGCATTAACTCGATTGCTGTAGACAACTTTGCTATTCGGCGGAAGAAAGAAGATGGCAGTTTGTACAACTTGTACAGCAAGAAAATATTTAGAATAACATTTGACAAAAGAATTGTACTGTATAACTTGAAAACTGTACCTATTTGTTATGTTGACGATAATTTAAGTGTACTGGAATAAAAGTGTATCTAACATTTGTGGTTTTCAAATTACGTCTGGAGGGATGGCTGTTTTTAATTATGCAGTGGTAAGCGTCTAGTATAACTAGCAGTTATTTGCATATCAAAGAATTTGGTTTGCGGATCAATTTAGGAGCGTTGAACCGCCAAACTAGACCCTTACCACTACTGCTGCCCTTAATTTGAAATAATAAAATGATAGTGGTAAAAAAACAAAAATTGGCTCGAAAGCCCATCATGAGACAACAAAAAGTATGGCCAAACGGCCTGACATGCTAGAGAAGTAAGGTTAGGCCATAAGACCGAAAATGTCGAAAAAATCGGGACTCAAAGGCCCAGAAATACAAAATATTTTCCTCCTGGCCGTGGCTTGGGTTCAGAAAAAGATGGTCATTTGGCCTTAAATCACAGAAAAAAGGGGCCAGACGGCCAAAATACAATAATATAAAACATTGGCCAAAAAGGGCCACAATGCAATTTCCTAAATTTTATCCTAATTGGCAGATTAAGGCCGGACATAAAAGGTCCATGTGACCACTCAAGTTGTTAGTGTTTGGGTTTACATTAATCAATTTTCCTCTCTGACCCGAGGGCCAGAGAGGTGCCTAATTTTTTTGGAAATTGGAGCTGTGTACTACTATTTTCCCGCGTCACACCAGTGACACGAGAAGCAGTACACAGGGGGAAAGGGAACATTTTAGCGGCCGCTCTCGGCCGCACCTAAACGAACACTGGTTTGAAATTTTGGAATTGGGAGCGAACGACAGCTCGCTGACAGCTTGCTGACCGTTTGTAATTAGCGCGGGGCCTTTTATTTTCGAGGAAAGCTTCTAGCAGTTTCTAGAAACTTCTAGAAGCTTCCTATCTTTTGCACGTAAAGCTCCGGCTCTTTTTGACCTGGAGTTCAGTTGGAGGCTCAGATTAATGATAATGGGGAATATTGCCCCCAACTGACCATCTTTTTGATAAATTTCGGGGACGAAAGTTGGGCGAATTTTATAAAATTTTGGGCTTACGCGTAAACGAAACCAAAGGGACAAATAATAAAAATGCAATCTTGACTAGCCTAAAGATTGACAAAAAGGTGAAAAATTTAGGCCGTTCTGAACCGGCATGAAACAGGTAAGACTCCAATGGATTGAATTGAACGAAATAATTTCTTCATTATGGTTAATAATTATTTATTATTCCCTTGTTTTCAGACCCCTCACTTTTAATTTTGACTTGAACTTATGGCCGAAAACAAGGGACGCTGCTCGTTAGTCTTAGCAACAATTTTTCTTTGTTGCTGGAAACTCCTTGTCCTCACTGGACTAAGGACAAAAGGACATATGAAACGAAAAAATGAATAAATATGCACATAGTTACTCCTACGTCTTTTTTTCTAGTTAAACAAAAATTATATTAACGTATTCTACGTACTTAACTACCTAGTCTTAACGTCTTTTAATTTAGTTTAATTTATTTTTAACAATTAGGACCCCTCCAAACCATGAAAATTGTGAACAAGTGTATACTAACTCTCCTTTGGAGAGGCAATTCTTCTGCTGGACTGAGGCCAGCCTAAAGTTCAGGTGAGGACAGCCTCATGTGTGGGGAGGGATGAATGGCCGTAGTAGTAGAGGCTTACTACTACGGTGTCTGGAAGTCAGACAGCTTTCAAGACAATGGGACTGGACTTAACACAAAGGTTGTGTAAGTCCCAAGTTAGAACAAAGCTTTTAAAGAGACCAAAATTACGAAATAGAAGACATTTTCACTAAAACATTTTCGATCATAACTTTCTCAATTTTGGAAGTTAGAAAATAAAATTTACGTTTTTGGAATTAGCGAAGAATTGAGCCAAAGTCATGTCTCCATGTAAAATTTCAATCATTACGTAATTATTACCTAATTAACATTAATTAACCCTAATTAACACTAATTAACCCTTATTGTTACCAATTTAACCTACTAACATCAATAATGAATAATAAAGGCTAAATGACATTAAATACAACTACCTACGCATACTTAGCTAAATATCATTGCTGATTAATACTATTCTACTTAGCTACTTTATATCAATGAACCATCTTCACATGATTTGTAACTGTCAATATATTGAAGTTGTTGCTTACTGCTAATTAGGAATTAAACATATTCTTCGACTAACTTTGAGTTTCTGTTCTTATTGTGGATGATTGACAATAGAATTTTCGCTACTTATAAAAGTGATGGCGAATTCTAATGAAAAGGCACCAGCTTTTCATAAGGGGAAAACACCGGGGGATTTCTACCACTAATTATTTAATTAAGCCAATATGCGTACTGATTTGTAATACTCCTTTCCTGGTGTTAGTGGCACTCCTGACCCTATAATGTCGATTTAACTAATCTTCCCTTTTATTTTATGATTAAATTGGTATATTTTGGAGATTGGCAACCCTGTTCTTAATTACATTTAGGTACAAAACAAATACAGCTTGGACGTTCATTCATACAAGTTATAATCACAAAATCTCCATTTTCTGAATTCTTCTTTGACATTTTCGGGCGACAATTGAACAATGCTTCTTTTTGGGTTAATTCTTAGAAACTTGGCTTTTTGTCTAACCAATTCCGTTACAAATGTTCAGCTACATTTTGGGGATGTATAAAAGCCGGCCCGGCCCGGCCCAGGGCCGAGTCAAAACTATATAAAGCCCGGCCGCGCACACATAATCCGGCCCGCAGGTACCAGCACAGCTGTAATCTGGCCCATACGTACCCGCACATAAAAAATGCTGCCTATGTAAACCTGAGCATCAAAGCTGATAAGGTGGTGCTATCCTTTCGTGGAATGCTTTAGTGGTGAGTCTTTGACTTTAACTTTCGCAATTTTTGGAGTTGGAAAGGGCTTTATTACATCGTTTTAAAGCTTATAATAAGTACATTCACATTTAGAGTTTACGAAGTAGCAAAATGCAAAAGATTGGCAAAAACTGGCAAAAATTTCGGGTCTTTCCCATTATCCCCCCATAGCTTCGTAGAAGTACTGAAGAGGCACACTTTGACGGATTGAGTTGAAATTTGGTAGGGGTAGGTTTTCGGACCTGCTGATTTCAAAAATGCAAAAATTTTAAAATTTTAAAAAACTTTTAAAAATTTTAAAGTTTTAGTTTGGTAAGGGGGGACCAAGGGGAACCGAAAAATTTTCTGTCTTCGATTTTGCTGAAAAGATGTATATAGGGGTTTCCGGGGTCGTAGAACACGTAGAACAATATAAGCTAAAGTTCTAAGCTTAAGATGTAAGCTTAGCCTGAGCTAACGAAAAGCTGGATGGAAAAACGGATTTTAGATTCGTGTTCTACGTCCCCGAAAACCCCTATATACATCTTTTCAGCAAAATCGAAGACAAAAAATTTTTCGGTTCCCCTTGGTCCCCCCTTACCAAACTAAAATTTTAAAATTTTTAAAAAATTTTAAAAATTTTAAAATTTTTGCATTTTTGAAATCAGCAGGTCCGAAAACCTACCCCTACCAAATTTCAACTCAATCCGCCAAAGTGTGCATCTTCAGTACTTCCACGAAGCTATGGGGGGATAATGGGAAAGACCCGACACCCAAAATTTCTGACATACAGAGTAAATATAGACCAAATTTATTTGAACATCGATTTCTCAAAACTGTAGAATCGGCTTAAAGTTTTTTGTGCCTGGGCCGGATTTTCACTTAATCCCGGCTCGGGTCGGTTATCCAATTTTGTCTTAATTTATTGTAGTCTTAATTTATCTTAGTATTACTTAATCATTCACAATAAAATAAAAGCCAAAAATTGACTTAAATTTTAGTTAATCTATAGATGACTTGTCATGGTCAGTCTGCCTCTCGTCCGGGGTCTTTCCCATTATCCCCCCACAGCTACAAAGAGGTACGAAGAAGCACAATTTGACTGATTGAGTTGAAATTTGGTTGGGGTAGGTTTTCGGACCTGCTGATTTCAAAAATGCAAAAATTTTAAAATTTTTAAAAATTTTAAAGTTTTAATTTGGTAAGGGGGGACCATTTTCAACCGAAAACTTTTTTGAAAAAAATTTTGCTGAAAACTTGCTTACAGGGGTTTTCTGGGGTGCTGATCACGAATCCGAAATCGGTTTTTCGATTCAGCTTTTTGTTGGAGCAGGATAAGCTTACATCTTAAGCTTAAAACTTTAGCTTATATTAAGCTAACGAAAAACTGAATCAAAAAACTGATTTCAGTTTCGTGATCAGCGCCCCAAAAAAGCCATGTAAGCACGTTTTCAGCAAAATTTTTTCAAAAAATTTTTCGGTTCCTCTTGGTCTTCCCTTACCAACCTAAAATTTTAAAATTTTTAAAAATTTGTTAAGTTTTAAAATTTTTGCATTTTTGAAATCAGCAGGTCCGAAAACCTACCCCTCCCAAATTTCAACTCAATCAGTGAAATTGAGCTTCTTCGGTACTTCTTTGGTGCTGTGGAGGGGATAATGGGAAAGACCCCTCGCCCGCTCACCCAGGTTCAGCAGAATCCGATACAGGTAAACGAACAATTTTTGGCGTGAACGACATTATGATTTACGCGAAAATACTAAGATATAGACGTGTTAACAGATTCCTACAAAAAAATTTATCAGAAATTCAACTTTATTTTTGAAATTTTACACATGTGTAATTCCAAGTATACTGCGTCCTGTCCACTCACCCAAAATGGGCAGGTACTAGAGTAAAAACCTAAAAAATTTGCTTAATTTCTTTAATTTTACATTTTATAGAATGCTACAGTTTGTGCTACATCGAATATTGTATTCGAAATTTTTTCGACATTGAGGATTTTTACTCTAACACCTGCCCAGTTTCGGTGAGCAGACAGGACGCAGTGTACTGGGAATTACACATGTGTAAAATTTAAAAAATAAAGTTTAATTTCTGTTAATTTTTTGAAGGAATCTGTTGACACGTCTATATCATAGTACTTTCGCGTAAATTATAATGTAGTTCATGCCAAAAATTGTTGGCTTACTTGTACCGGATTCTGCTAAACCTCGGCGAGCGGACGAGAAGCAGACTGACCATAGCGACTCATCTATAGATTAACTAAAATTTATGTCAATTTTTGGCTTTTATTTTATTGTTAACTATTAAGTAATACTAAGATAAATTAAGCTACGATAAATTAAGATAAAATTGTTTTAGTGGATTTCATAAATTTTAGTGGAGATAAAACTATATATTAATTCGGGCAGGGTTTTAATGAAAATACAGCACAAAAGTTAAAAATGTTAATCGGGCCGGGTTTTATTGAAAATCCGGCCCAAAATATAAAATTATAAATTCGGGCCGTTTTTTTAGTGGATTTCCGGCCGGGCCGGGTTTTAGTGGATTTTTTAGTGGGTTTTAGAGATTCTCTGGCCCAAAATTTGCCACGTTTTAATAATGGGCCGGGTTTTAGATAGTTTCCAGCCCGGCCGGGTTTTAGAGAGTTATGAGAGGCCAGGCCGGGCCGGCTTTTAGAGACCCCCACCAGAAAAGCCCCACGGACATGAAGACATGAATATAGACATACTATGGACCTCCTGGAAGCTGTTTTGTTCTGACCGATCAGACTGTTAAGTGGAAACCCAGCAAGATGCGTACGGGAATCGATGCACCATGCCAGAAAATTTTTGTATGGGTGATTTGAGCTTTAAGTTGAATAGATAGCGAGAAATTTAGAATTGTCATCTTTCGAATTTTAACCATTTTTGACTGGCCACATTGGTTGCAGCGGAGCTGATAGAAATTCGAGATTTGACCCGTTAGTTAGCGCAACATATTACGTAATTTCGGAATATAGTTAGGGGGGAGGGTAAAAAACCAACGATTTTCGAAATAAGGTTATTACTCGCTACAGATTGTAGCTAGCCAGACAGTTTATATACCAGCACGTATGGCTTGACCTGTAATTTCGATACCACCAGTAAAATCTACATTTGGTTGTACATCACACGGACTAGCTTCAACATAAACCATCTTTTTCTCCCGCAAGTGGGGTAAAAAGATGGGGTGGGGAAAAAGATGGTACCAAATTTCGTTCCTTTACGACAATAACAGCATGGAAATGGTATTTAAAGGCAAGAAATTCAACATCTACGTCTAAAAACTCGTAAGCAGCAGCCAGGCTCAATATTAGGTATCCATCAGGCAAGCCAAACTTAGTAATGGCCCAACATTGCCAGGAAATTAAAGTTTTTTGTCAAAGAAATCTTATTTTCTCCTGTAATTTATAGTTCAATCGTCTTCTGTGTTATTTTGTTTTTTTGCAAGTGGCCCACCACTATTAGGCACGCACTGCGGCCCGTAAATGGTCCTCCCCGCAGACCGCAGTCAAGAGGAGGAGAGAAGAAGATCACGGACAGAAAACGTGATCCCCGAGCAAGCTACCGTAAGGTTATTTCAGTCACTCCCAAGGCAACTACATTCGTTTTTCCGAAAGCAGCTGCCCCCCGCATGGCAATAGCAACTAGGTAGGCTGAAAAGCTAAACTGAAAGCCCGCTCGAAAGGCAGAAGGGGAAAAGTGTGGCTGCAGAAATGGAGTCGGTGGGATAGCGAGCACTCAGACAGGATAGCAGGAAACATACGGTCTGATTGGAGGGTGTCCCCTCACGAAAGTTGCAAAATTCATTTTAACCGTTGAATTTTAACATCTCGGTACCTAGCGACTTTGATCATGGTACAGATAGAGACACAACAAGACCTTTTCCACCCGCCATACCTCTACCGGTACCCAGTTAACTGTCACACCATCGTCGACCAACTTACAGCTTGGGTGCCCAATTATTTTGTTACTATAATTCATTAACGGCCGTTTCAATAGCGTATTTCAATTCAATAGTATGTATTGTTTCAATTAGACTTTGAAGCAGACCTTGACATAAATAATCTGTTACGTATTTGATGAGCTAAGAACTGTTAAAACTCCGCTGACTCAACTGCAAGGAACCACCTGAAGTTAGAACAGAAGCTTCCTGGTCAGCTATCTACTTCTGTTAATATATTCCGATAATTCAAAAAAATTAGTATCAACCACAACTCATCTAGTCTGGATGCCCTTGTGCAAAGTTATCAGCCGTATCCAGTATTTCAGGTTGGGTGTGTAAAATTTCCATCAATATTCATTGCTTGATTTGTGAGATCCCCACATTGCTTAAACTCAAATAGAACTAGCCATGCAACTTGCAAGCACATTTAGCAGAAATAGACATCGTTTACAAAACTCAGTTTAATCAATTTGCTGTTAAGTGATACGCTGGATTTGTATATGTCAAAGTCCAAGTTTACCATTTTACTTAGTGTCTATCAGCTTAAAGGTTAAAAGTTTAAACTTTGACTTTATAGTAGATTCGCCCAATCTGCGTCATACCCCAAAGTGCGTCACTCAGCCGTTTAAAGTTATTTGGTGCACTACAAAATGGAAGATATCCTAAAGTTTTTACATTTCTGAGCAGGTCTATTCAAGCTCTATGCAATGGTGTAAAAATTATTTCCTAAAAACTTTTTAACCGTGCACAATGCTACAAAATTCAATATACTTTGAATAAAACACCCGTTGTCCGCCAAATTTTAAGCAATGTCCCGAATTCAGTTTTATGCACCTAACAATCTTAATACCTAACAACATTTAATGTGTCAGCTATCAAATTGTTCGTTAGAATCTGCTGATTCCAAAAATATGAACTATTCCTGATTTCACCTTACTAGAACTGAGAAATTCCGATTTTACTGGAACCACTGATCAGTGCCTAAAGTGCGTCGCTCAAAATTAACTTTTTGCGCAAATATACCTAATGTGCGTTCGTATCTTTTACATGTAAATTTGCTTCAAATAAATGCAAATACTGGCTTTATAACTTAACTTAAGACAAAACCAAGTGCAAAAACACAATCCTAGGAATAATTCTGAGCAATCTGATACCAAATTTTCTGTTTTTATGGCATTTTATTTTTTTAGTAAAAGTCGTTGTTTCCTGCTTTAAATCATAAAATTACATTTTATTAATTGTTATCGTTCAATTTGCAACTCAAATTCGCTTTAAATAATACAGTACTGGCATTTTAACAAATTTTTCGAAGATCACAGATTTTGTTGATTTTGATATATATTGTTCATGTACAAGCCAACTATCATATAAAAAATTTTCGTAGCATAAAATTGTCGGAAACAGGGGTTATTGCACCTCAAAGTTTAGTTTTCTAATGCAAATCATAGGAACTTTGAAATGACGCACTTTAGGAAACGTCCGACGCACTTTAGGCAATAAACTTCTCACAGCGAAAATTGCATTTTTTAACATAAAAATGGCTATAACTTACGATTGGCTTTACCTAATATCGTCAAATTTTACAGAAATGTAGAGGCAGAGGTACTTGAGACTTCTGTAAAGTCTTATGTTATGAAATTTCGCCATTCAAAAGTTACAGATTTTCAAAGTGAACACTCCTTTTGCGTAGACAAAAGGTGACGCAGATTGGGCGCATCTACTATACTGTTAAAATTTAGCGATATAGCTCTGAGACATTAGCTGTAGCAAAAAACAAATTCATATTACATGAAAATTAACTTATCTTCTTTTGAGCAACCATATCAGAGCAAGTAGCAGAACAGATCCCGTCTTCTGTGTTAACTTGCAATGATAAAAAATACACCTTTTGCAATATGAACCTGCCAGAAATAGAGTGTTTTGTTTTATTTATGATGGATGGCAAAATCGCACAAAAGTGATCAGGGGACATCCATTTCGGGTGTAATCTTTTGTAGATCCACACTTTTGAAACTCTCTGGAATGCCCACAGTTCATAATATCACAAAAACGTTGTTTATGGACCCTCGTTGTCTTGTTTATCCGCATGATTTGCCCCCTGGGAATATTTGCCTGCATTCCTCCACAGGGGCAGGACATATGGCGTTTTTCGGCAGCTGTGTGGGGAGAAAAGATGATCACTCACTATTTATCAACCGTGTGACCTAGCGAAAATCCGACTAGCCCACGTTATAGAGCACAGCCACAAACCCATTCATGCACCAAGAAAACTCCTGTAACTATTACCAGTAAGTTGGCATAATCTTAGAAAATTTGAAAAATCCTTTGGCTTTTGGGCATTTCTGGGTGTCAACGTCGGACCCATGCCACACGAACGCTCAATCGACAGGAACGGCAATTTGTATTATGATCTTAAAGTAGAAAACTCGAACTTTCATTTGCACTAGATTTTGTATCTCTATCATGTGTCAGTCTAGCAGGGCGAGTCATTGTTTTCCCCCACTTTGCCGGTGATGTTTTTACCCACCCCCCTGACTATATAAAAAGAAATTAACTCCAGCTAGTAACGTTCGACCTGCGAGACGAAAATTGTGATTTTCGCTCTGAGCCGACTTTGTGGCGCAACCGCTGGGAAAAGTAGCTATTTTGAGAATTGAGATGGCGTATGGGGTAGTACCACTTTGGCTTTTTCCTACAGGAGGGGGTGGGGATCGGCTTCCCCACCCCACCTAGGTTATCTGGGATCGGGGAAACAATTCTGACGTGACTGAAGTTATTGGGGCAGCCCAATAACCGATTTTCCAGCAAATTTTAGGTAGAATTAGTTCATTACCCCTACCCGCCCACCAAGACGGAAAAATAAATTTTCAAAATTTTCCAAATATTTTTTCTGTGTGTTTTTCCTTCAATTCTGGCGTTGAATACTCCTGTATATGGGAATAATCAGCACTAGAAACTTCACCGAAGCTGCATTTGGGTAATTTTTGAAAACTTTTCCGATTCCTGTCAATTTTTGACCCTCCAAAATCGACCCCCAAAGGTAAAATTTTCCTCAAATATTGTTATTTAGGCCTTTAAAATGATTGTTGCGATTCCTCCAACCTATATTAGGTGCGCTGACATATGCGCTTCCGAAATGCATTAACCGAGAAAAAACCAAATGCACGGTAACTCCCGCCTAGTGCAAAATTTCGAAGTTCGGAATTTGAAACCAAAAGTATGGTGATACTTGTAGTACTGCTCGAGTACTTTACGACAGTAACCTTTTACCCGAAAACGCGCCCTACATAGCAGCTGTTTAGCTGCTGCTCAACTATGTGAAATTGACAAAAACTGCCCTGAACGCATATATCAAATTTTTGAAGCGGGATTGTGCAGAGGCTGTTAGACCGCTAAAATAAGTTTTTCAGGAAACTAACAATATGACACCAAAAGGATTCACAACCCTAAGTGCGATTTCATAGCTAAAACGGCTTCCCAGCTAAAAATCCTATTCAAGACAGGTCTGCAAATACCCGATTTCCATTTTTTAATCTGGAGTAAAATCTCCAGAAAATCAATTTCACTAAAGAATTCAGCAAAACTCGGGTACAGCAATCTCCGCCCCGCCTGGCAGGTACTCGCGGCCCGCATACAACTACATACTAACCTATGTTAAACTGCGCCAACTACTGAATACAAAGCCATCCTATCCTAATCTACCAACAACATACAAATCCTACTCAACTACAATTTCGTCATCTTGAAAACCTTTATTGAAACTTATATACATGATCCAACAAAATCGTACAGGCCAGAATGCTGCAATGTACCAAGGGCAAAAAGCATGAGGTGACTTTCAAAAAGTATTTCATCAAGTAAAACTGAACCAACCTTAGGTTTAAACCTGATTTAATGCTAATACGTTTCTTTCTAGCAAACTTCTTTTGAACAACATTAGAGCAATTCATTAGTAAAGCAGACGTACAGCAGTTTGCTCCATGAAATTTACATCATGTGTGTAAAGTTAGGTTGCCAGTAAATTTAAAATTGCCACGCCATCAGAAAGCTGCTACAAAGATGCCTACTGGTCTCCTACAAATCGTGTAGACCAAAACAAGAAACATCAATTAAAGACAAGTGAAACAAGAAAAAATTAAACAAAAAAACTATAACAAAAATGAAAAATCTTGGCAGGCGGTACAGCATAGCAACGAAAAAACTGGACTGAACATACAGCAAACACAAGTAAGAGAATCCCTCTGCTAGAGCAGCGAATTAAATCGGCTCATTTTTTCAAGCCTACGAACAAGAAAAATTAGGCACTAAAACTGACGATATTCGGCTGCTCCAGCTCACAAATTAGAAGTCCTAGTACTAAGGCACTCGGAAATGGCGATGTTGAAAACTGAGCAATTACAAGCAATGCGTTGACGAATCCAAAAACACAAGTATTGGTATATATGTCGTAGTAATTTCTGTATTCAGTAAATACTGTATTTACTGGCCGATTTCAGTAAATACGGTATTTACTAGTAAGAATTGTATTTTCTTTAAACTTCCTATCTTTACACGTAAATACCGTTTTTACTGAAACTCGTCCAGTAAATACTGTATTTTCTAGTAAATACCGTATTTTCTAGTAAATTCTGTATTTTATGTTAAACACCTTTGTCTGTCGTGTGCGGCCAAGGATACAAAGGGCATGCCGACGTCATATTTAATGTCAAAGAATATGTCATACATAATCACATAACGTGTGCAAAAGGGGGTGCACGAAGATAAACTTCAGAAGTTAAATTAGTTTACACAATTACAAATTATTTTAATGTTACAGTTTTTAAGATCAAAGCAGGTACATATTGTATAATTATAATTAATGACGCACCAATTAAAAGTTAATGATTTGCTTTTTTGTTTTAAAATTGCTTTCTTTTCCAAATAGCAGATGTGATTATGTATGACATATTCTTTGACATTAAATATGACGTCGGCATGCCCTTTGTATCCTTGGCCGCACACGACAGACAAAGGTGTTTAACATAAAATACAGAATTTACTAGAAAATACGGTATTTACTAGAAAATACAGTATTTACTGGACGAGTTTCAGTAAAAACGGTATTTACGTGTAAAGATAGGAAGTTTAAAGAAAATACAATTCTTACTAGTAAATACCGTATTTACTGAAATCGGCCAGTAAATACAGTATTTACTGAATACAGAAATTACTACGACATATACATAGCGTTAACAACTGCAGTGCAACACCATCAAAAGAGGAACTATATATAGTCTCGTTGGATAGGGCATTTTCGACAAAACGTTTAGCGGAGTTTAATTGAATAGATTCGTCTCATGAGAGTTGAAAGAGGGGAAGCTCAGCTCGAGGGAAGTTAAACGATTTAATGAAGTTAATTTTAACTCTACTCTGATTCTGATAAACTATACTTTGGCGAAAAGCCCCATAGAATATAAAGCATACCGACAGCTTACATTTAACTACCAAAACCTCACACAAACAGTTGATAAAGAAACATGAAATTTCGAAAATTGAAACTATAACAAACATAAAAATCATTAAAATATCATAAACGAAACCATAAACAAAACTCAAAACGCCTGGTTTATTTTTAGAGAGTTTTGGAGGACTTTATGGAGGGACGGCTCGAACCAAAAAAGAAGGGAGCACATTGTGAACATGTTTTGCAAATTTTGACGCCTGGCCTATATGTCTTATAACTGCCAGAAATCGTTATAATGGTGTTGTAAGCTAAAATACTTAAAATGAGTTATAACAACCGGCTAGACTGGAAGTCTTTGTGAAAATTTAGCGTAAATTCGTTTTCGAGATACCGGAATAGACTAAAGAAAACCTAGACTAAAGAAGTGCTAAAGAAGTTAAAATGGTAGTTTGGCTAGTTTGTGGGCTAAGGGGTGGGATACCAAGGTAACCGAACGAGAGGACGCCCCCAAACAGAAAACAAGTCACAACGTCAACTGTAAAAGGAATGCAAACACACACAAACGCACAGCCAAATATGCTAATTGTGGAGGAGTGGGGGCCAACAATACGAGCCTCAAGACTGTACGTACACCAGGAAAAAGGAACAAAACCAAAAGAAATACCTTGCGTTAAAAATGATAAATTTTGCAAATATACAAAGTGCACCAATTTATTTAAACAAATTTAATCATTGAAAGCAAGTTGTTGTGCCTCCATTTAAGTTTGCTTATATCTTTGCTTATTTGAGAACTGGCCCCAATGGATACGGAAGGATAATTAATTATAGCCACTGGACCGGAACAAGAACCGCTGTTTTTATTACTATATTACATAGTATATTACAAATTCGAACACTGTACATTGACTACAACAATTTTCAAAAAAGACAAGATAAAATAAAAGATAAACGTGGTGACAAAACACAATAAAAACAACAACAAGCTTGCTGAGGAACATTTTCATGAAATTAATTTCTGTTGGCGATGTTCTGAATTCTGATTCAAAATTCTGATTTAAGATTCGCGAATAGCACCTCTTAGTGTGTGATTATGCCGACCTCCAATATCTGCAATTTACTCTTTTCTTTAAATGTGCTTATACACAAAAGGGACCACTTTGAACACAACTTAAGTGAAGTCTGTTAAAAAATTACACACACAGTTAAAGCAACTCGTGAGCAAAATAAAACCTACTACCAATTATTAAATATAATATGCCACCGATCACGGGGTAAACAATATTGGGGGTGCCCCAAGACTTCAGATAAAATGCAACCACAAAAAGCAACCTCCGTAGTTTTCTTGTCCAGTAAAAAATCTCGACAGTGTAACACTAAATAATTAACCCTAAACAACAATAATTGCTTCAAACGAGTGAGCAGTGACCACTTTCTCCTGTACTACAGTACTTTCCTTCAAAAACAGTCGCAAACCCTAGCGCTCCTGGCGATTGAAGATTTTGTATTTCATATTGCATTTAAAGTTCCAACGACAATACGATATTTCCCAATTACAACCACAGTCAAACCCGGATTCATTTCTCAAACTTAGACGACTTTTGAGGGTGGCCCCCCTCCCATTCCCTACTTTCCCCCTCCTGATAAAAAAGCTGGCGGCAAACCAAAACGTTTCAAAACTCGCTCAAAACAGTTCCATTTACCGTTCACTGCTTGGAGCCCTGCGTCGATTGGGAGGAGAGTCTGGTCGAATAGGAGTGAGACCGGCGTCCACCAGGCGCAGAAGATCCATTATTCGACGCCGAAGAATTCCTGGCAGATGGGGCAGATCGTCCTTCATTAGCCACATCCCCAGTCTTCAGACGCTTGGCAGAATCAGAAGTTCTGCACCTTCCACAGGAACAGAAAGGGGCTGCTCTTTTCTGTACTTTAATCTGAAACAAAAATTAATTATACACAAATTTTATAGAAAGAGAATGCTTATACGTTTATAGGTACAAATGGTATTTTTACAGGGGGGGGGGGCGCAGCATCCCCATTGTTTACTTCCCCCCCGAAATTGTACCCTTCCGGGATGTTTGCTCAACCCTGGATTTTTTGGGCTTCCAAAGTTTTGCCAAAATAGGCCAATTTCAAGTATATTGAGGCTTAACCGGAGATGTTTTGTAAAAACGTTTATTTTAGAGTAAATTCAAGCATACCTCAGAGAACGTTGTGTTTCTCTGTGCAAAATATACCAGAAAATACAAATTAGTTGCAGTTGTTTTGCAAAAAGATCCCCCCAAAAAGCCCCACCATCGAAAAGACACCTAGACAACTAGACGACACCTAGACAACTAGACGACACCTAGACAACTAGACGACGCCTAGACAACTAGAAGACACCTAGACAACAAAAATACCTCCAGACAAGACAGCTATGTTTATATACATGCTAGAGCTGCTTGCTAAAACACATGCATTTTATACACTATATAGTTGAAGTTGAAAAACACATATGGACCTCAACCACATAGAAGTGAGATAAAAACCATTCAAAAACATCTCCACAATCGATTGGTATGTCTATATTAAAGCTTAAAGTTTTAAAGCTTTATTGCAAAACCCGTACATCTGGAGGGTTCATTATTTCCATACCACAAACTTTATCACAACAATAATAAAGAGTCAAAACAGACACCAGTCCACGGATCCACAGGGGGATCCATAGATATCAATGAGAATATAGGAAAATATCAAAACGTGGACGCCCAGAAATATGGTGTCCACGTTTTGATATTTTCCTATTCTCATACCACAAACTTTGGCAGACAGTCACTATCTTTTAGAAATTTTTCAGAGTTACAACCACAAACTGCAATATTCATAAGATATGCACACACATAGTTACAGCTCACAACATCTCCCCACTCTTCAGTAGTGTTGCGCAAATTTCGAAAAATTGGAATGTTTGATGAGGTAACCGAAAGCCATTTCGAGCTAATTCCTCCCAGGTACTCCAATCGCGAC